>OX467714.1:2864485-3051985 GCA_950111635.1 Agelastica alni
TTAACAAAAAAAAAAAACCTTGGTTAAAAGAACTATTTAAGCTCTCTTTTTTCATGTATCACGCAATAAAGTGTCTTGCTGCGTCATCAAAAGATTCAGCATTACGCAAAGTGCGTCGACCGTCATGTGAGTACGCCAAGCGTCACGTTAAACGTCAGGTGAGTACGTCAAGCATCACCTTAAACGTCACGTGTGTATGTCAAACGTAAACGTCACGTGTCATATTAAAACACACACACACACACACATACCAGTTTGATTTAAACAATCTGCATGGTTGAAGCCCTATATCGAGCTGAACACTCGTTTAAGGACTACAGTTCATGCATCACCTTAAACGTCACGTGTGTATGTCAAACGTAAACGTCACGTGTCATATTAAAACACACACACACACATACCAGTTTGATTTAAACAATCTGCATGGTTGAAGCCCTATATCGAGCTGACTACTCGTTTAAGGACTACAGTTCATTTGCAAAGAAGCTCCCCTTTTTCATGTATTACGCAATAAAGTGTCTTGCAGCGTCATCAAAAGATTCAGCATTACGCAAAGTACGTCGACCGTCACGTAAGTACGCCAAGCGTCGCGAACAACGCGGTGTTCGGCAAAACAATGGAAAATAAACGCTTCCGCAGTTAGTAAGTTCATACGATTGTCGTTACAGGACAAAAAATTTAATTTCTAGAGCCAGATTTCACAATAGATCAATTTTTGATGATAATCTAATGTGCAAAGTACGTCGACCGTCACGTTAAACGTCACGTGAGTACGCCAAGCGTCACATTAAACGTCATGTAAGTACGTCAAGCGTCAACTTAAACGTCACGTGTGTACGTCAAACGTAAACACAGCGTCACGTTCAACGTCACGTGTTTATGTCAAACGTAAACGTCACGTTAAAAGTCACGTGTTACATTAAAAAACACACACATACCAGTTTGATTTAAACAATCTGCATGGTTGAAGCCCTATATGGAGCTAAACACTCGTTTAAGGACTACAGCTACCAGTTCATTTGCAAAGAAGCTCCCTTTTTTCATGTATTACGCAATAAAGTGTCTTGCAGCGTCATCAAAATATTCAGCATTACGCAAAGTACGTCGACCGTCACGTGAGTACGCCAAGCGTCACATTAAATGTCATGTAAGTACTTCAAGCGTCACCTTAAACGTCACGTGTGTACGTCAAACGTAAACACAGCGTCACGTTCAACGTCACGTGTTTATGTCAAACGTAAACGTCACGTTAAACGTCACGTGTTACATTAAAAAACACACACATACCAGTTTGATTTAAACAATCTGCATGGTTGAAGCCCTATATCGAGCTAAACACTCGTTTAAGGACTACAGCTACCAGTTCATTTGCAAGGAAGCTCCCTTTTTTCATGTATTACGCAATAAAGTGTCTTGAAGCGTCATCAAAAGATTCAGCATTACGCAAAGTACGTCGACCGTCACGTGAGTACGCCAAGCGTCACGTTAACCGTCATGTATGTACGTCAAGCGTCACCTTAAACGTCACGTGTGTACGTCAAACGTAAACACAGCGTCACGTTAAACGTCACGTGTGTATGTCAAACGTAAACGTCACGTTAAACGTCACGTGTCACATTAAAAAACACACACACCAGTTTGATTTAAACAATCTGCATGGTTGAAGCCCTATATCGTGCTGAACACTCGTTTAAGGACTACAGCTACCAGTTCATTTGCAAAGAGTCAGTTTAAACTCGCGAACAACGCGGTGTTCGACAAAAGAATAGAAAATAAACGCTTCCGCAGTTAGTAAGTTCATACGAGGGTCGTTACAGGACAAAAAGTTTAATTTCTAGCGGCAGATTTCACAATAGATCAATTTTTGAAAGCGAACGAGCAAGATATTTTAAAACATTTTAGTCATTTGAAAATTGCAGGACCTCGAAAATTTAAAGTTGGCGCCATTGTACGCCAAACACGTTTTTAAGAAAGGTTATACACCCAATTGGTCAACGGAATTATTTAAAATCACAAAATGTAAGATAACCAATCCTGCAACGTATCTTCTGGAAGATATGATGGAGGCACAAATCAAAGGAGCCTTCTACGCGGAAGAATTACAGAAAACTGCTAATCTTGATATCTACTTAGTAGAAAAGGAACTTGGACGCAAAGGAAATAAAATGTACGTCAAATGGTTAGGCATAAAAGGCAACAGTTGTTTAATTATGAACAAAAATCGACTTTTAAGTGGAGGGGAGGAAGGTTACAAATATGCGCGAGTTATATGCGTCATTTCCGCTGACTTCTATTAGAACCATTTTTGCGACGCAGCAGTTCTAGAAGCTTCCAGAAATTGCTTATCTAAAAAAAATGTCACGCTCGCATTTTCCTTTGTTTAACTTTATTATAAAATAAGCATTATGTATTAAAATTAATCAATTTTGACTTTATTTCTAAATTTTTTTTATAAACATCCTTGAAGATATAAAAAGAAAAAAGCCATACGGTTTAGTACCATTTGACTATTCACATTAAACGTTGATAGATTTTTGCGTGCAAGGGCTCCAAGAAGAAAAAAGTAAGTTTAAATTATTGTTGTGTGTGTTTTGTCTCACAAAATATTCTTATTTTTGATTTTAGATGAATTTGGAAAAATTAAACGAAGTTTCCTCCATTACAGCACGGAAACCTATAGTAAAGCTGCAGGAGCTACCAATAGGAGTTTCTCAAGCAATTTATGCTGCGAAAATAACCAAAACACCATATGGTACAAGCGTTCTTCTTAAAACATTCCTACCCAACAGAGTGACTGCTACCTATGAGCCGTATAAAAGCCATTTCGAGAAAGGGAAATACAGCTTAACATACCAAGGATCTTACGATTGTGGCCGCCCCCATTTGGCTGCAGCATTTGAAATTAAAGAAATTTAGTCCGATATTCCAACAAATGAGAGCATGAAAAATAAAGTCGATAATGTTTTTGCAATGACTTGTGTAATATTGGCATCTATTTTTGTTTTAATTTTAAAATTTATTTTAAAAATTGTAAAACGAAAATTTAAATCTACATGTAATATAAAAGTTGATGATGAATACACATAGTGTTTTAATAAAACATCCAATTTTTCTTAAACATTTATTTAAAATAATTATAATGGTAATACAACATTAGAAAACCAGTGACGGAGACGTTGTACATTTCGTTCGGTACACGAATATGGTCCAGAGGCGTGGCAGGGGTTTGGATCCTGGGCAATGTTAATATTGTTGACATATGACTTGTTGCCATTGTTTACATATGACATTGTTAACATATGAAATTGTAGCCATTTTTGACATTGTTTACATACGACGTTGTTGACTGCCATTGTTTACATACGACATTGTTGACATATGTCATCAAATTTCCCTTATACTTGAATACTATGGGACTACATATGTTTTTATCTAATGTCATTACGGAATTTTGGCAAATATGGAAAGCAAGATTTTCGATCCAAATTTTTTATTTTATTCACATATTCATTGTATTTAAATTAATTTTCTTTTGTTTAACTTTTTAAATTTATTTTTAACACTTATATTTTAAAACTAAAAATTAATTTTATAAACATTTTTATTTGTATGATACTGTTAAAATGATTTTTTCGAGTACTTTTTTAGTTTTAAATCCAATTTTAGATATTTACTTAAATTTTGAACATTTTAACATTTTCTACGTTAATTAACTGAAATAAATGTCAAATGTTTGAGACGTGTGTCGAACGTTACTTCCAAAAATAATTGAAACGAAACAATATTCATCCATTTCCTTTATTTAACTCAAAAATAAAAAAAATTTTAATTAGTTTACACAATTATTTGGAAAATTTGGGAAGCAAGATTTTTGATACATAATCTTTATTTCATTCACATATTCATTGTATTTAAATTAATTTTCTTTTGTTTAACTTTTTAAATTTATTTTTAACACTTATATTTTAAAACCAAAAATTAATTTTATAAACATTTTTATTTGTATGATACTGTTAAAATGATTTTTTCGAGTACTTTTTTAGTTTTAAATCCAATTTTAGATATTTACTTAAATTTTAAACATTTTAACATTTTCTACGTTAATTAACTGAAATAATTGTCAAATGTTTGAGGCATGTGTCGAACGTTACTTTCAAAAATAATTGAAACGAAACAATATTCATTCATTTCCTTTATTTAACTCAAAGTTTTTTTTTTAATTACTTTACATAATTAAAGTAGAATAGGCCCATTATCTGCAACATAAAAAAAAAACATTTGTAAAATATAAATATAAAATCATAGATAAATTTATACCTTAATGCCCAAACCCATATCTCGCTCTCTAGTACCTCCATATATATACTGTAGGGGCCCACATCCCCTACGCATATCATTGATGGAGGTGGTTTGCCTCCACGAGAACCCATCATAATTATAATGGATTTAGCCTGTAAAAAAAAAAGTTTTAATTAAAATTTAATTTACTAAAATTGACACAAAGAATTTTTAATTTAGTAAAAAAATATCTAAAATGATTAAAACCTTATGTTAATACAAAAATTAGCATAAAAAAAGTTAGCCTAAGAAATTTTAGTTGGAAATTAAATTTATTGTTAAAACTACCAACACCAAAGTAAGATTGGTAGAAATAATTAGCAAATGGTTTTGTTTACTTACTCTTTGATGCGGGGGTAATGCTCCTCTTACTCTACTATATATGTAGTATTCTAATCTGTCTGTAAAACAATTTTAAATTGAAAACTAGTGTGTAAAAAATAACAAATTTGATTAAAAATCAGTATTATCAAAAATTAAATAATTATGAAGCTCAAATGATGAGAATTGTAAAATTAAATATAACTATTGCTGCATCAAAGATTTGTCTAGATTAATAAATAGTCGAGTAACTAAGAATAGACAAAAAATTTATTTGTGAGTGGTGTTTAAATTATTTTTTAAATGACGAAAAATAACTTAAAATAAATAAAAAAGTATTTTGAAAATTTGCTAAAATTTTGTAAAGGGTAAAAATTTAAAATAAAAACACAATTAAAAAAGTTTTAGTTACTTATCCATCTCGTTTTAAATTCTAGTAAAAATGCACTTTTTGTTTTTCCCTTTTATAGATTTTAAACCGTAGGTAAAATATATTTAAGGTAAGCGGTCACTGTATGCGCTTTTTTTGTTTTTCTTTTAGATTTAGTGCAAAAACAATAAATTTGCTAAGTTTAAAGAAATCTGTAAAAATACAAATTTGTAATTTCTGTTACAAACCGTTTAAAAAGATAAGTTGTCGTCATATCATTACGCATTTAAGATGTCCTCTGTGTAATTTAAGATTTAAAACAGAAACACAATATTTTAATTGTAAATGCTTATTGAAGGTGTTACAAGATTTGATTTCTTTACTTTAAAACTTAAAATCACTTAATATTTTTATATTTTAAAAAACCATTGCTTAATAAAGTTAAAAAAAAAGTCGATAGAAAAATTGATCGTCCGTTAAAAACACCGACAAAATTTCTTTATTTATAATAAAATAGTTACAATTATTTTTTTCTAACATAGAAATTAAATAAATAAAAATTAACAAAAATGTTTCTTACCCATAATAAGCGTGACACTTGAAAACACAACAGAGCAACAACTATGCAAATATATTTATAATACATATTCTATAGAAACGTAGATTCAAGCATTCCTGAATTACCAGGTCAAACTTATATCAATGTCAGCAATAGCATCAGTTATTAAAAGCCCAATTGTAATTTTTACATTCAATTATTTTTTCAAGAAACAATATCATATTATAATCATTTCATGTACACATCATATTTGCTTCCACGAAGATCACCTCTAACCCACGTGCCTTGGCCACAACAGTACATCCATTCATTTTCGCGTTATGGTTTCCCAGTAGTATTAACACGCATAAAAAATTAAAATATTTATTTTACAATTAAAATTCTTACACTCTTATATTATATGAAGAAATGTTATAGAATGCATTTAATATCTGAAATTTAAACAATTGTTTTCATATTGGCTAGTCAAATAAGCCTTAATGGTTTATGAACGTTAAATGAAGAAAAGATCGATATTAAAAAAATACATGCACAAATCAACAATTTAAAAAAAAATTACATGTTATTCGTAAAATGAAATTAGCTTTAATAGTAGATATTTCAATTGTTTCTTCAAACTTTAAGTAGGGCACAGCATCTTAAATGATTAACAAATATTATTTACAGTATATTTATAGAAACTTAAAATTTCGGGGAACAAATAAAACAAAACTTTTTAAAAAAATTATTTATTTAAATCATTAATTGTGGTAATTCTATAAAAGTAGATAAACTCTCTCAATGCACTATTTAACAAATCATTTGGAAGTATTTCCGACAATAATGATAACGATAATTCACCATGCAGTTTACAAAAACCAATAATATTGTGATAATATGAACAGAAACTAAGTTTGTTTAATAAATTTACTCGATGCGTCAGCAAATGCGCGTGGATTTTAAGAATTTCTTGAACATCTTCTTCGCACAAATAGTACTCAACGTCGTGTTTTCTTAAAACCAGGAACTTGGTATCATCATAAACTTGTTGCATGATAGTACAATAATCGCCACAGTGAAACGTTATAGGGGTGTTATCATCGTCTTCATCGGGATACGTAGGCGACATCTCATGAAAAAAATCTTCCATCCTTTTCTCCAAAATACTGATGAGGGTACCCCATTCAAAAACGTCAAAAGATATTTTAGTAGGCCCAAAATGTTTAGCCAAAATGATTGCCGGAGAAAACGTCCGAGCAGGACTAAGGCCACATCGAACTTCATATTCTGACAACATATATGTCGTTAGCAGTAAGTAATGCACTTCACGTTTGGCAGCATCTTCGTAGGATTGAACAATTGTTTCTATGGAAGTTGCCCCCGGCAATACGAATTCGGACATTTCAAAGTCACTACTCACGCTATCATCACTACTCGACGTCATACTAAAATGATTACTGTCTTGACTGCTGCACATGATGACTGACATCCACCTGCCAATGACGCGAATTTTATAATTCGTTTTAAATTTTATTTTTTTATTTTTTTTAATTATAAAAGTGGAACAGAATGAAATTATAAAATTAATGATATCAGGAATGAGGAATATGTAAAGTTATTATTTTTTATATCTCTACGCAAACGGTTCTAATTCTAATTATTCTATACTGTAATGACCCCATGGTAGCGTGTTAAATGATCCCGAAATTAAATATCTTTTATCATCCTCAGGGCTTAAAGCAATTTTCGATTGTTCTATGCTAAATACGTCATGTTTATAGGATCGAATTGTGCACTGTGTAATATTTTTATGTTTAAATGTTTTAAGACAATCTACGTAATCTTCAAACGTCAATTTATTTTTGACAACATTATATTTTACCCCCTTAGACTTTTTAGGGACGTTTTTATCTCCCTGAATTTTAAACGCGTACATTTTTGATCGTAACCCAACAAAATGCGTAATGATTTTGCCGTTGGCTTCATCTTTCATAAGACCCGGTATTTTTTTGTTAAGTAACGGGATATTGTATATGTTATTTCCACTATAATCGGAGGTATCAAATTTTTCGATATACCTACCGATTATGTCTTTGTAAACATTGATATTCATTATTTTGTAGAAGAAACTATCGGTGTCGGTGTAGTTTATGATACAATTGTTCACCCCTAGGGTGGGGAGCATAAAATTATAGTGGAAATCATACATACACGTTTTCGAAATATCGAGAATGGACATTCCAATATAAAGGGGTTTATCGAAAAGTAATTCAGACTTTTTTAGTTCGATAGCCATTAGATTTTCATCAAAAATTGATCTATTGTGAAATCTCGCGCTAGAAATTAAATTTTTTGCCCCGTAACGACCCTCGTATGAACTTACTAACTTTACTACCCTATGTAAGCGTTTATTTTCCATTGTTTTGCCAAACACCGCGTTGTTCGCGAGTTTAAACTGACTCTTTGCAAATGAACTGGTAGCTGTAGTCCTTAAACGAGTGTTCAGCACGATATAGGGCTTCAACCATGCAGATTGTTTAAATCAAACTGGTGTGTGTGTTTTTTAATGTGACACGTGACGTTTAACGTGACGTTTACGTTTGACATACACACGTGACGTTTAACGTGACGCTGTGTTTACGTTTGACGTACACACGTGACGTTTAAGGTGACGCTTGACGTACATACATGACGGTTAACGTGACGCTTGGCGTACTCACGTGACGGTCGACGTACTTTGCGTAATGCTGAATCTTTTGATGACGCTTCAAGTCACTTTATTGCGTAATACATGAAAAAAGGGAGCTTCTTTGCAAATGAACTGGTAGCTGTAGTCCTTAAACGAGTGTTTAGCTCGATATAGGGCTTCAACCATGCAGATTGTTTAAATCAAACTGGTATGTGTGTGTTTTTTAATGTAACACGTGACGTTTAACGTGACGTTTACGTTTGACATAAACACGTGACGCTGTGTTTACGTTTGACGTACACACGTGACGTTTAAGGTGACGCTTGAAGTACTTACATGACATTTAATGTGACGCTTGGCGTACTCACGTGACGGTCGACGTACTTTGCGTAATGCTGAATCTTTTGATGACGCTGCAAGACACTTTATTGCGTAATACATGAAAAAAGGGAGCTTCTTTGCAAATGAACTGGTAGCTGTAGTCCTTAAACGAGTGTTTAGCTCGATATAGGGCTTCAACCATGCAGATTGTTTAAATCAAACTGGTATGTGTGTGTTTTTTAATGTAACACGTGACGTTTAACGTGACGTTTACGTTTGACATAAACACGTGACGTTGAACGTGACGCTGTGTTTACGTTTGACGTACACACGTGACGTTTAAGTTGACGCTTGACGTACTTACATGACGTTTAATGTGACGCTTGGCGTACTCACGTGACGTTTAACGTGACGGTCGACGTACTTTGCACATTAGATTATCATCAAAAATTGATCTATTGTGAAATCTGGCTCTAGAAATTAAATTTTTTGTCCTGTAACGACAATCGTATGAACTTACTAACTGCGGAAGCGTTTATTTTCCATTGTTTTGCCGAACACCGCGTTGTTCGCGACGCTTGGCGTACTCACGTGACGGTCGACGTACTTTGCGTAATGCTGAATCTTTTGATGACGCTGCAAGACACTTTATTGCGTAATACATGAAAAAGGGGAGCTTCTTTGCAAATGAACTGTAGTCCTTAAACGAGTGTTCAGCTCGATATAGGGCTTTAACCATGCAGATTGTTTAAATCAAACTGGTATGTGTGTGTGTGTGTTTTAATATGACACGTGACGTTTACGTTTGACATACACACGTGACGTTTAAGGTGATGCATGAACTGTAGTCCTTAAACGAGTGTTCAGCTCGATATAGGGCTTCAACCATGCAGATTGTTTAAATCAAACTGGTATGTGTGTGTGTGTGTGTGTTTTAATATGACACGTGACGTTTACGTTTGACATACACACGTGACGTTTAAGGTGATGCTTGACGTACTCACCTGACGTTTAACGTGACGCTTGGCGTACTCACATGACGGTCGACGCACTTTGCGTAATGCTGAATCTTTTGATGACGCAGCAAGACACTTTATTGCGTGATACATGAAAAAAGAGAGCTTAAATAGTTCTTTTAACCAAGGTTTTTTTTTTTTGTTAAAAAGATATTTTTTCCAATAGTTCCAAAAGTTTTGCCAGTTCATGCACCCCCCTGTATATATACCTATCTATATTATTTTTGCAGCGGCCAGCGAGCGCGTACGCATCCCGGCCTTGACACTACCTTTAGAGATATGCATCGTCTAAATGCTGAATAAGGAACAAACTATTCATTTTTTTAACTATAGATATGCGCTAGGGTGAAAAAAAATATTTATTTAAACTATAATGACCCAAAGCAAGAGTATCGATAATCCCAGGCAATAAATGTCATCATGAGGACTTAAGCTAATTTTTGTTTGTTTGATTCATGATTTTTAATAAAGATTATTGGGGTTTTTATTGTCATGGTTTCGATGTTTTACCGACGATCGGTACGATAATACATTATTACCGGAAATTGTTTTAAATACAATGAACTACTTGCATTAGTGTTCTTGGTCGTTGGTACTCTTGAGATTTTATTACATACATAAAGTCACACCTTTTTTCCATAGGGGTAGGCAGAGACCACTTCCTTTTACTTTCGCTACGGTTCTTACACACATCTTTTGCTTCCTCTACTTTTATCAGTGCTCTCATACATGCTCGTCGGTTGTTGGTACTCTTGACCTGGCCTTTCCTCAAAACAATGTTGATCTGATCTGTTCTCCGAGGTCGACCGACTTGTGTGTGTGTGTGTGTTTTTAATGTGACACGTTACGTATAACGTGACACGTGACGAGCGTAACGTTGAATCGTTTGATGGGTCACATGCCAACATTCGTTAAGGACCTTTTGACTTCTTGATTTGTGACATTCCCTGTACATGAACAAAAATATTCAACATGTGTGTGTGTGTGTGTTTTTAATGTGACACGTTACGTATAACGTGACACGTGACTTTTTACGTGACGCTTGACGTACTCACGTGACATTTAACGTACTCTCGTGACACTTGACGTACTTTAAGCAGCGCTGAATCGTTTGATGGGTCGCATACCAACATTCGTTAAGGTCCTTTTGACTTCCTAATTTACGACATACCTCGTACTTATCCAAACATATTTGATTTCAACATTTTCATTGTCGATAGGTGGCGCTTTATAATCATTTAATTTCCGAAAATACTGATCTTGTATTAGTAACAAATTGACGTGACGTTTCATTTTATTTTTGGTTAAAAACGCAGGTATAACCATGTAAAATGATCTCTTCTCTGTTTCGATCAATTCTAAAGCATATATGTTAACTGAAATTTCGTTTAGTTTCTCGAACTTTGAAATTTGATTTAATTTAATCGGAATTTCCAACTCCTTTATATTTAGAACGGCGTATCTTAAGATTAGCGTTTGGGAATTTTCATAAAAACAATTTTTCCCATGCCAACATTCGTTAAAGTTCTTTTGACTTCTTAATTTGTGACATACCCTGTACATGTACAACAATATCTTACACATTTAAACTGTGACTATGTGCGTGTGTAATTATTATCTCTGTCGCAATCAATATTACACCTCATTTAAGTATACGATAACAAAGTTATCTGGTAGCGCAGTTCAAGGTTATTTTTATCAAAAATGATGTCACAAATATATATTTGTATATCCAATCTTGCACGATAAAATTAATATGCGTAGTAGCTACATGGTATAGCTATCCGTTTAGTAAGGCAAAGGATTAAGGTTCGAACCTCCGAGAAGCCAAGTTTTTTTCAACGCTTACGTCACACCACTTTTCAACGTGCTTACGTAACCCTCTTAATCGAGTCGATGGGGACAATGTAAACAATGATGTTATATGTCAACAATGGCAACATGCCGTATGTCAACAATGCCGTATGTAAACAATGGCAACAATGTCACATGTCAACAATGTCACATGTCAACAATGTCATATGTCAACAATGTCATATGTCAACAATGTCATCTCCCCACTCCTTCTCCCGCCACTTCCCCCACTCCTACCCCCACTCCTCCCCCCACTCCTTTGCGCTTGAACCGGTGTTGTTTAACTACTCGTATAACATGGTGTATTGGTACTGCAAATTTTTTGAACAATCTCTAGAGTGACAACTTAAATTGTCATCATATGAATCATATCTTTTCAGTCAATACACATCTTTTATGTTGTCATTCTGAGATTGCCAAATAATTTATTGATTTAATTTAAAAAAAACTTCCCATATAGGGTAGGTACTTTTATAAAATTTTAAAAATAAAATACTTGGTAAAATACTTTACAGATGAGGCCTCAGTTACAGACACTTATTATCCAAAACTCTTTAAAGATAAAGTTTTCCATAACAATATTCCCAAAACTTCAATTTTTAAATTGATACAAAAATGAAAAAGTTAAAAGATATTCATTTTAACAATCACCCGGCACATTTAAACAAATTATAAGTAATCTATCCATCTGCAGCATACAGGGTGTTTCATGATTAGTTGTACATATTGGTATGGATAGTATAAACTAGGTTAAAAAACTTAAAAACTAAGTTTTTAATTATTTACAGGGTCATTGAAAAGTTGTCCGAAAGTTTTTAAGGTCTTATCTCGGAAGCTGTTAGCTGAAACAGAAGGTTGTTTATATTTTTTAGGATATAAAATATAAAATTTTTTGCAAATGGCTTCCGAGATATGACCTCGAAAAGATTGACCATGTATATCATTAAAATGAGTTTTAAGTTTTTTTCATAGCAGTTGCTTATTGGTATAGGTGAAGGCTATCCACCATATCTACAACTCATTATAAAACACCCTATCTTTGAATTCTATTAGTTTTTCTTGGAATATTCATTTAATATTCGTTTGCTGGTTTAAATATTTGTTTACAAAATTAGCCGCAAATATCAATTATTACACATTATACATGGAAGCTTTAACACCAACAAGTTAACATTCATAGAATGAAAACTAGACATAACTGTTTAAAATTTTCACATTTTATTAATAATAAACCTGTTATATTTTTTTCTTTTTCACACAGTTTCATTATTTTTTTAACACGAGAATTTCCCCAAGACATTATTGAAAAGACCAGGCGCAACAATACACAATATTCGTTGGGCAAATAATAAATTAAAATGCAGGGTAAATGTAAATAAATCTTAGTCGCTACCGGTTAAAACTAGATTTCTGTGAAATACCGACACACCACTGTTACCACATTTTTGGAAGCAATAATATACTTTTCTTGTAAATTTCAATAAAAATATACAATATTATGTATATTTACTAACGCCTCTATAGGAAATGGGTCGAACTAAAGAATACATTTTCCTTTTAAACTAATAACTTCTGCGTCCACTAAATTTGTTTAAATCTATCAAACTACATCAGATGAAGTCTAGAGATTTTTTTTTCAGATCATCCATAATCTCACCATGATTGCCAAGAAGTAGTTTAAAATAATTTACCTATAACTCGGCAAAATTCAAGGGGACACATTGTTGCTTCCGTATACGGACGCAACAATGTAAGGGACGTAATAATGTATGGAAATTGATAATGTACAGATGCAATAATGGTAGGAAAACAAATATTTATGTATATATATATATATATATATATATATATATATATATATATATATATATATATATATATATATATATATGTATATATATATGTATATATATATATATATATGTATATATATATATATGTATATATATATTTATAAACGATACAATGGTTAGCCCGCTATATGGACAGGCCACTGGTCCACCCGGCCTTTCCAGTGTATCTGGAGCTGTATTTATTTCATTATTTATATTTGAATATGTACTTTACCCAAGAGGGGAAAGTAGAGGGGTAAGAAAATCCTACAGTTATTTATTTTTATATGTCAATCATACCAAAGTCGTCCCATATACGAGAATGCAGTTAAGGTCAGCCCAATAGTATAAAAAATATGTCGATTAGATTTTGGTTAGCCCCGCGGCGTTGACAATTTTCATAAACGAATAATCTCTTTAATGGTTAACATGTTCACAGGTTAGTTAAAATAATATAATATTGACGCACTCTTCGTCGGGCGTTTGGTTTTTGATTTCGCCCGGCAAATACTAGTGTACGAAAGGTTTCGCACAAGTAAAATATAAGAGCCGTTGTATTACTAAAAAATATTTAATCTGTAGTTTTAGCAAATGAAGATAATATATATGTACATTGTAAACTAACATAAAAATAGAAATTCGACCAACTAAGAATCACGTATCGAAAAGGGTTGGTTAATTTGAGGAAGTCTATCTGTAAAATATTTTTTCCGTTAATTATAAATGGTAAATACTGCTTAATTTTAAAAAGTCACATTTAATATTTACAAGTTTTTTAATATTGTTAATTTACTGATACGCTTATCTTGATCATTGTTTAATTTTTTGTTTTGTTAATTCTAAAGGGAAATCAACAATATCTTTGGATGGCACTTCCAAACTACCAAATGGACGTTTCTCATTCTCATACGCTATTAGTTTACAAAATACAATTTCTTAATTAGTAAGGTCGGTAGTGTTTAAATATTTAACACATACTTCTTTCCGAACTTTTAATGTTCGCGTTATCGTTGGTAAAACGGAGTATAATATGTAGGTGTGGGCAGAGAAATATTATCACTGCAACACCTAGTGAATTTGGGAGTCAAATTCAGTAAGACTTCTTTCAATTTGCACCATTGGTAGTTTTAAAATACCGCAGTGGAAATAATATTTTTTAAATGATCTGCTACATAGTACAGGGGTAGGATTCCGGGCACTACCACAACAATTTTCGATTTGATCAAAAAAGTTTTCAATGCAGTCTTGATTTAAGTTTCAGGTAAATAAAAATTTGTATCCATTGGATTTTAGTGTCTTCCATAACAATAAAACTGACTTGATAGTCACTCTTCATCCATATAAAATTTTAACTGTTTTTTTGTTTAATTAATTTACCACTTAAATAATAATTTTTTTTAAATAAATAAGTGTTACAGTGGTCATATACAAACCTTCTTTGCTCTTTGGGGCATCTAAAAAATGACAGTCTGTCTAGTAACCGATTTTCAGAACCGTCCACACAATAAATATGTTTACCGCCCATTTTAATACAAAATTAATCACCAAAAAAATTAAATTAAATATTATCACAAGACACCGGTACAGTTGGCGCCGTGTGACCAGTACGCCCGCCGCAGTCGACGACGGGGAAGGTGGCGGGATGTTTTATTATTATTAACTAAAAGATTTAGTTACAGGAAACTCTTAATAAAGTTTAAAAAATAATTATATATGCTACATAAAAGATTTATAAAGGATAGGGTGATTTATTTAAAATAACCTCGATATTACTGTGTGAATTTGCTAATAATGGAACTAAAAATTAAAAACGCCCTAAGGAATTTTTTAAAATAAAAAATTACGAAATAAATTAGGGTAATGTTATATTACCCAAAGCAAATTGGTAATAACTATTTTATTTACGAGTATTTTTTTTGCTTACATTTTGGAATAATCGAAATAAGTCAAAACACACCGTATTAAGATATAAGATAGGATCCAGGGCTAACCTTTGAGCGGTAGCCATATACAATATATATATATATATATATATATACAAAATGTATTGTTACAAATCCGGTCCTGTCAGCAACCGTAAGGTCGACGGCGTAGAGGGTCCGCTCTCCTTTGTAAACCGCCGACAGAGCCTAGGAAAGTCGCGCAATGTCTCGAATCCGCGTCGAAAATTGGAACTATGACAGCGGTTCTCAAACTTTTGTTATTCACGCCCCCCTGTTTTAATTTAAAAAATGTTGCGCCCCCCAATCCTTAGACCTAGGAATTTGGACTAAAATAGGCAACATTGTCTCGTCGAGAGCGCCAAAGATGCTGTCGGAAAGTTCGCGGCGTTCGTGCCACGTATTCAAGCTTCCTGATCTTTCTCGAACTGTCTGAACGCGACTATAAATACAGAAGCGCACATACGGTATTCTCAGTCTCTCAGTGAAGGTGTTTTAACACTAAGCAAGCATTATTGTGAAGTGTGGGTGTATAAGTGGATGTAGTATGGATAAATTTTTAAAACGAAAACTTGAGGATGACGGGGCTTGTACATTGACAGGTTCAGGTGGAAATCGTCCGAAATCTAAAACAAGAAAATATGACCCATCATACCTAAATTTGGGCTTTACTAGCCTTGAAGTAGATGGCGAAGAAAAACCACAATGCGTTATCTGTTTAAAAGTATTGGCTGCAGATAGCATGAAACCAAATAAATTACAGAGGCATCTAGAAACGCTGCACAGAGAATATGTCAATAAACCGCGAGATTTTTTTGTGGAGAAACTCAGATTGTTTAAAAAACAAAAATCCAGCTTCCATAGAGTACTGGCAGTAAATGAGAAGGCTCTCTTGGCATCATATAAAGTGGCATACAAAGTAGCTAAATGCAAAAAACCGCACACTATTGCAGAGCAACTTATTTTACCCGCTTGCAAAGACATTGTAGAAATAATGTTTGGTGAAAATTTTACTTCACAACTTAACAATATTCCTCTGTCAAATGATACAATCTGTCGACGAATTAACGATATATCAGTTGATATGCAGCAGCAGCTTGAATCTGAGCTTACTGGAAACTTGTTTGCTATACAACTTGACGAAGCAACTGACTCTAGTAATGATTCCCATTTGATTTGCTACATTAGATTCTGTCAATGTTCTAAAATATGTGAAGATTTATTGTTTTGTAAACAGATTGTAGGAAGAACTACAGCCACCGAGTTGTTCAAGATTACAAATGATTCTATTACTAAAATGAATTTGCAATGGAAAAATTGTGTTGCGATTTGCACCGATGGAGCTCAAGCCATGTCTGGTAAATACAACAGTTTACAAGCGCTAGTAAAAAAGGAATCCTCAGAAATTATCTGGACGCACTGCATGATACATCGGGAAGCGTTAGCATCAAAATCGCTAAGCCCTGGACTAAACATGATTTTGACAGTAGTTATTAAAGTTGTTAACTTTATAAAAACCAGACCACTAAAAACAAGGATGTTCTCTGTTCTGTGTGAAGATATGGGAGCTGAGCATCAATCTTTGTTGTTTTATTCCTCATCCAGATGGTTGTCACGCGGTAAGACGGTTAAGCGTGTCTTTGAATTAAGAAGGGAAATAGCGATATTTTTAAGCGAGGAAGGTCACAAGCATTCAACAGATTTTTTCGACAAATTATTTTTACTGAAGCTTTCTTATTTAGTAGATATTTTTAAAAAACTTAATATACTTAATCTTCAGCTGCAAGGAAAAGACGTAAATATATTTGAATTTAAGTCAAAAGATTGATGCTTTTTGTAAGAAATTGCAGTTATGGCATAACAAATTGAAAGAAAACAGTTTGGAAATGTTTCCCACATTTGAGATTTTGTGCAAGATTCCCCATTGGAAGATATTCATAAAGCTGTGATGCTAAAAACCATAGGAAGCCATTTAGAAAACTTAACTGAGAATTTCAAGCGATACTTCTTTGCAGAGAAAGATATCAAGTTGTCAGACTGGAGCTGGGTTTTAAATCCATTCGAAAATAGACCTGTCGGACTATCACTGCAAGAAGAAGAACAACTGATAGATATTTCAACAAATCCCTTACAAAAATCAAACTTTGTTAACAAATCTTTAACAAACTTCTGGACTGAACTTCCGAACGACTACTCCGTTATAAAAGCCAAAGCGCTTAGAATTCTGTTGCCTTTTTCAACGTCCTACCTTTGTGAAACTGGATTTTCTGCACTTGCTGTCGTGAAATCTAAATAATAAACTTCAAGTAGAAAATGAACTCAGAGTGGCCATCTCTAACATAGAACCAAATTTAGAGAAGTTGTGCGCCTTAAAACAAGCTCATGTTAGCCATTAGTCCTTAGAATGTTTCTTTGTCATCATTAAGTAAGTAAAATTTCAATAAAGATTTTTTAAAAATCTATCTGTAGCATTTTATCATTACCATTTTATTTTTAATCTGTACTGCGCCCCCCCCCCCCCCCAATCATGTAAACGCGCCCCCCTTAGGGGGCGCGCCCCACAGTTTGAGAAACGCTGAACTATGATATCGGGAATATAAAAGGGGAAACGATTATAACGATTATAAGTATTAGCTTATGAGTTTACGAATTATTAAATGTAAAGAATTATATATAGTTGGAAAAGTTGTATTGCTAAGTGAATATCTAAGTGGTTAATAAAAATAGAAGTTTTTGTATTGAAATAAACATTGTTTTTGTTATTGGATCTAGAGTTTTAATTACCGAACCCAAGAGAGCACTTAAAGTCTTAACAGTGGTGTCAGAAGTGGGATTTTTTTATGGTGAATACAAGAAATACGCCTTACGACGACATGAAGGACGTTATAAAATTTATGAAAAATCAATTTAAGGAGTTGGAAAGACGCCGTTTAGAAGAAAAATTGAAAGAAGAAAAACGACGTTTACAAGAAAAATCGGAAGAAAAACGACGTTTAGAAGAAAAATTGTAAGAAGAAAAACGCCGTTCGGAAGAAGAAAAACGACGACAGGAAGAAAAATTGGAAGAAGAAAAACGACGACAAGAAGAAAAATTAGAAGAAGAAAAACGACGACAAGAAGATCTTAAAAAGATTTTAGAAAAACAGAAAAAAGAAAGAGAAGAACAAAAGAAACTTCTAGAACAACAGGAAGAACAAAGAAAAGTAGATACCCAGAAACTTCTAGAACAGCAAGAAAAGTTCTTCGAACAAGTTGTGCAGAAAACATAAGAACAAATTGTTGAATTAAAAAAAGATGTCAAGAAGATCGACGGAGAGTTAAGAAAGGAAGTAAACACAGTACGAGATGAGGTAAAAGACATCAAACAAGAGATCGAAGTTGTTCTTCAGAAGGACATTAAGCATGAGATAGACGTTGCTATAAAAGACGTACAAAGCCAGATTGCCTCACTTCAAATTCAAGATCATCGTGACAGGGTTGCCACATCAGGAATTTCAGTAAAAACCAACTTTCGATGGACAATCATCCTGGTCTATGTCTCGCAGACAGTTCGAAGCTGCAGCCTTGTCCAACGGGTGAAACGATGAAGAGAAGGCTGCTGCACTCATAGTGGCCTTGAGAGGACAAGCTTTGGGAATGCTGCAGACAATCCCTGCCGACCAACAAGGCAAATATGGAGATTTAGTAGCTGCACTGGAGTTAAGGTATGGCGATCAACACCGAGAACGCAGATGAAAACACGGGTGCAGAAATCTGGTGAAAGTCTGCAAAAGTTCAAAGCGGATGTACGAAGGCTGATCCAGTTAGCGTACCCACAGGCACCGGAAGACTTCAAGGAGCAACTGGCCGTCCAGATATTCATCGATGGACTTAGGGATCCAGAGATTCAGAGGACTCTACGATTGACGAACTTCAATAGCAGTGGTAAAGCTTTGGTACGATCATTGGAAGTGGAGGCAGCCTTTAGTACCTCGAGACCGAAAATCCGAGCAGTGTCAATCGAAGAACCAGATCATCAAAGCGACGCAGCCAACGGGCCTTTCGGAAAAATTTTAAAAGAAATTAGGTCCATGATAAATGGTATGGGCAATCAGCGAAAACAACGAATCTGCTACCGATGTAGAAAACCAGGCCATTTCATTAAGGATTGCAGACTGAGAATACCACCACGATCAAACTCATCTGCAAGAACGCAACCACGTTCCTACTCACCTATGAGGACCAGGGTCATTCAGGTCAACAGAATATAAAGAACCATGGATAGTCTTACCATCAGAGGAAGATTGAACCGAGAAGACATTGTATGCACCATAGACACCGGTGCGTCAGTTTCTCTGGTACGCAGCGACATTCTTCAGCCAGAATGTGTGAAACCTGCCTCCTCCAACCTTGTTTTTCGAACAGTTACTGGAGATAATGCACCAATAAGAGGAGAGGCCGAAGTCACACTCACTCTTGGACGGCTTAACATCGTGGATACAGTATATGTAGCAGATATAGAAGACGAATTCATTCTCGGAATGGACTTTATCAGCGAGTATGGGTTTTTATTTGACGGTAAACAACGAACCATGAGATTTGGAGGAGAAGAATTCATCTTGACGACCCCAGCTGAAAGAATGATACCTGTTAAACTGCGAATGGCGAAGTCTGTAAAAATTCCAGGACTTTCCAAGATAGTCTGTGCCACATTGGAAAGTGACCCTAGGTGCCGCGTTGAAGTAGTTCAGCCATTCAGATAATCCCAAAACCATTTACTGATTGCACTAGCCTTAGTTAGGATAGAACAAACTATTCCTGTATGAGTTGCTAACGTATACCCTGAGGGAATAACGCTTAAAGAAGGAGCCTGTGAACCTGTGATTTCGATAACAAGATGCGACGAGGAAAATCATTAGGATCAAAAGAAGATTCCGATATCGTATTGGGAAGTCTAGAATCATCCTTAGGACATCTATCGTTGGATGAATATAACGCTGCCAGGAAATTCATCAGATCCGAAAGTGACATCTTTGATTCAACAACAGCAGGACGAACCAACTTGGTCCAGCACAGGATTAATACTGATCAAGCTCACCCGATTCGACAA
Organism: Agelastica alni; assembly: GCA_950111635.1. NCBI lineage: Eukaryota > Metazoa > Arthropoda > Insecta > Coleoptera > Chrysomelidae > Agelastica > Agelastica alni. Next base: position 2,884,794 of record OX467714.1, read on the forward strand.
CCACCAAGACGACTACCATTTGCGAAACAGCAAGAGGTTGAAAAGCTGGTTAACAAGATGATGGAAGATGGAGTGATTAAAGAATCAGCAAGCCCTTGGTCTGCACCGGTTGTGTTGGTTTCTAAAAAGGATGGATATACAAGATTCTGTGTGGACTACAGAAAATTAAATAATGTCACGAAGAAGGACAGCTACCCATTACCCAGGATTGACGACACTTAAACAACATTGGCAGGTTCACGTTGGTTCTCAACACTGGATTTAAAGAGCGGGTATTGGCAAGTGGAAATACATGAAGATGACAAAGAGAAGACTGCTTTTTTAACTGGAAATGAACTCTACCAGTTTAATGTGATGCCTTTTGGACTATGTAACGCCCCAGCAACATTCGAAAGGCTAATGGAACCGACACTACGTGGGCTTACGTGGAAGACTTGCTTGGTATATCTCGACGACGTTTTGGTCATGGGCAAAACTTTTGAGGAACATCTAGAAAATTTGCGAGAAATATTTCGAAGGTTCAGGAATGCAAACCTTAAGCTGAATCTTAAGAAATGTTCCTTGTTTCAAAAACAAGTGGATTTTCTGGGCCACACGGTATCACCAGCAGGCATCCAAACGAACGAGAAGAAGATCAAGGCGATTCGAGACTGGTCAAAACCACAAGATAAACACGAAGTGAGAAGCTTCTTGGACCTGTGTACCTACTATCAGCGTTTTGTGGAAGAATTTGCTGATATTGCTGCACCCCTGCACAAGTTGACAGAAGACCGAGCCAACTTCATCTGGTCTAACGATTGTGAAAGAGCATTCAAGAAACTGAAAGCTGCTCTATGTTCCAGTCCAATCTTGGGCTTTCCACAACAAAGAGGCCCATTTATACTAGACACTGATGCAAGTAATAAAGGACTTGAAGCTGTACTATCTCAAGTGCAGGATGGTCAAGAGAAGTTGATATAGAACTACAGCAAGATAATGAGCAAACCAGAAAGGATTTACTGCGTCACTAGAAAAGAACTGCTAGCGATCATCAAAGCAATAGACCATTTCCACAAATATCTTTACAGAAGGAAGTTTCTCATAAGGACGGACCATGCAGCCTTAAAGTGGCTACTGAATATGAAGAACCCTGAAGGTCAGATAGCAAGATGGATCGAAAAGTTGAACCAGTACCACTTTAAGATTAAACATCGGCCAGGACGATTACATAACAACGCAGATGCCTTGTCCAGAAGACCTTGTGCGGATAACTGTAAGCACTGTGTGCGGGTCGAACGTCACGAAGGAATTGCTGATATAAGACAAATAAGACTAACAACTGAAGATGAATGGACAGCAGCCCATCTAAGACAAGACCAAGAGAATGATCCCAACATCCTGGACTTTCTATGTTGGAAGGAAAGTGGAGCCGAGAGACCTACTTGGAAGGACATCTCCGACCGGGCACCAACATTCAAAGCCATATGGGCACAATGGGATTCCCTTACTGTTGAGAATGGATTGCTAAAACGAGTTTGCGAGTCGGCCGATGGCAAGAAAACAACTTCCCAACTGGTCGTGCCCAAGACAAGGATTAATGAAGTCTTGGAAGAGATCCATGGAGAAAAATCAGGTGGTCATCTGGAAGTTAATAAAACTTTAGATAAAATAAGACAAAGGTTCTATTGGGTCCAGTGTCGTGACGACGTAGAGAATTGGTGTAGAAGATGCCCAGTTTGCGAAGCGAGCAAAGGTCCTAAAACAAGATCTAGAGGCAAGATGAAACAGTACAATGTAGGAGCCCCTTTTGAACTAATTGCCATTGATGTAGCTGGGCCATTTCCAATGACGAATGACGGCAACATATACATATTGGTTGCTATGGATTACTTTGGTATGTGGGTTAAAGCTTATGCCCTGCCAAACCAAGAAGCATCTACAGTCGCAAGAGTCTTGGTAGACAACATTTTCTCACGATTCGGGGTACCTATGAAGCTACATTCCGATCAAGGAAGAAATTTTAAATCGAACTTATTCAAGAAAGTTTGCGAATTGATGGGAATCAACAAAACCAGAACTACCCCACTACATCCACAGCCAGACGGCATGGTTGAAAGGTTACATCGGACTATGGAAGAACATCTTTCCAAAGTAGTAGAAGAACATCAGAAAGACTGTGATCAACGCCTTCCATTATTCCTGATGGCCTATAGAGCAGCGGTTCATGACTCGACAAAGCTCACTCCAGCCAGCATAGTCTTCGGAAGAGAACTTCGTTTACCCTGTGATTTGGTGTTCGGATCGCCAAGTGCCGAAGAGAAAGAAGTTCAAGATTATGCAGACGAGTTACAGGACAGCTTGTTCAAAATCCATGAAACGGCTAGGAAGAGATTGAGGTTGGCAAGCAATAAAATGAAGGCTCGCTATGACCTAACAGTAAATTCGACGGGATTTAAAGAAGGAGATCGAGTATGGCTGTATAATCCACAACGAAAGAAAGGTGTTTCTCTTAAGTTGACACCATCTTGGAAAGGGTCATAAAAAGGATAAATGATGTGGTTTATAGAATCCAACGCAGTCCCAGAGCCAAGATGAAAGTCGTCCACCTAGAGAGGATAAAGCCTTACAATGGAGAGGTTCCGCAAGTATTTGATCGGGACGATCAAATTTGAGAGGGGGATGATGTTACAAATCCGGTCCTGTCAGCAACGGTTAGGTCGACGGCGTCGTCCTTTGTAAACCACCGACAGAGCCTAGGAAAGTCACGCAATGTCTCGAATCCACGTCAAAAATTTAGAAACAAATAGAAAGATCTGGAACTATGATATCGGGAATATAAAAGGGGAAACGATTATAACGATTATGAGTATCAGCTTATGTGTTTACGAATTATTAAATGTAAAGAGTTATATATAGTTGTAAAAGTTGTATTGCTAAGTGAATATCTAAGTGGTTAATAAAAATAAAAGTTTTTGTATTGAAATAAACATTGTTTTTGTTATTGGATCGAGAGTTTTAATCACCGAACCCAAGAGAGAACTAAAAGTCTTAACAGTATATAAAATAGCGCCCCCTACATAAAATTTTTTGGAACTAATACGTATAGATATAATGAAGATGTTGATAGTGAAAAAGTCGTCCCAGGCAAAAAGGCGGGAAATATCGTTTTAGACCCCCTTTTGTACTTTAGAGCAGGGATACAGTGCTGTTCCTTGGTGAACCCGAAACCGGGACGACTAACGTTTTTGTGGGCCGACCATTGTGCTATTCTTCGCCCTTGGCCTATATACATATCTATATATATATATATATATATATATATATATATATATATATATATATATATATATATATATATATATATATATATATATATATATATATATATATATATATATTTAATAACGTGTAATATTAAGTAGTATCTTTATTTAAAAATTAAAAACTGCACAAGTCAACACCCTGTACAAATAATTTAAAAAAAAAGAATGAAAGAAATTAAAAAAAAATGTATACATCAAAAAATAAAATAAGTAAGGACATATTTTATTTGTATTTAGTCGTTTTCCTGTCTCTTGATATGACCGGCCCATCTCAGTCTCTCGGATTTAATCACCTTGACGATATCGGGTCGACGATACTTTTCTTCTAGTTCCATGTTAGTTCTGGTTTGGTACTGTTGGGAATTCTTATTTAGGATTGGTCCATAAATGCCCCTTAAGATTTTCCTTTCCGCTACTCTTAGTCGGTTCTCATTTTTTTTGTTAGGGGCCAAGTCTCACATGCATATGTCATAATGGGTCTGATAGCGGTGTGGAAAATTCTTATCTATGTATTATGAGAAATATTCTTAGACCTCATAATTTCTAGCAATGCAAACCAGCAACGATTGCCACTCAGTATTCTGGTTTTGATCTCTTCAGTCATGTTATTGTTTGACGTTATCGTAGCCCCAAATACTTAAATTAATGGACCCCATTGTTGCCATATACTTTGTTTTTTTTTATTTATTTTTAGAACAACACCTTTTGCAGCGCTTTCCAGTCTGAAAAAGTCCTCTTTAATGTCAACGGTCGTATTTTCCACAATGTCAATATCATCCGCAAAAGCCAGTATAAGGCAAGGTTTTTAAACAGTAGCGTTTTGGTTTTTGCCTCTCGTACTATTTTTTCAAGTGCTTTATTGAATAACAGCGGGATATAGAATCTGCGCTGGATACCCCTGAAAGCAGAAAATTACAAAAGGTATTTGGGAATCCCTATTGGTGCACAGTGACTAACAATTTCAATCCAAAACCAAAGATAAACAAGAGCTAAGCCAAATCGATAGCAACTTACGGGACGACTCCACCCTATCAGACCCCTTTAGCGCGCATGAGATAAAAGAAGCCATAAAAATGCTAAAAATTAGAAAAGCAGCAGGAATGGATGGCATATATTCATAAAACATCTAGGAAAGCAAAGAAGGACTTGGCCAAAAGAATTTTACACAGATGCACTGAACACCAGGCGAATCCCCCTCAGTTTAAAATGGCACATACGTAAGCAATTCTCAAGTTTCCAGCTACCGCCCAATTGCACTCCTGAGTGTCAGCTTTAAACTACTGGAGCGCCTAATTTTGAATAGGATTCGAGACACAATAGATAAAGCAACTCCTACATACCAGGCTGGCTTCAGAAGCAAACGAAGCTGCTGTGAACAAGTACTGGCTTTACCATCCTACATAGAGGCTGGATTCCAAAAGAAACTAAAAACATTGGTAGTTTTGTCGACCTAACAGCAGCGTATGACACCGTATGGCTAAAGGGATTACTGCTCAAACCTAAGCGGCATGTGCAAAGTAAGAAATTAACAACACTTGTCAAAAACATGCTAACCAATCGATGCTTTAAAGTTAGCATTGGACAAAGAACAAGCAAATCATTCACCATAAATAATGGACTTCCACAAGGATATGTACTAGCCCCAATGCTAGATCGTATCCCGGTGATTTTTTATTATTTAGTTTTTGATTGTTTTTTTAAACTCGGTAATCTTAAACTTAGTGATAGGAAGACTCATCTGATATGGCTCATGCAGTATATCTGTTATAGACTTTTCTTCTTCAGCAGAAATCTCTCTACTGTGCTTATATATTGTACTAACTTATACACCAAGGATCTATCAAATACAACCAGAAAGAATTTCTGCCATGAGGACAATATAGCAATAGCCACTTAAACTAAAGCATTGGAAGAAGGTGAAGCGATACTTTCTAGAGACTTGGAAATACTAAACCAATATTACAAAAAGTGGAGACTCTGTCCAAATCCATCTAAGACAGAGGCATGCGCTTTCAACTTAATAACTGAAAAGCTAACCAATAGTTTAACATCATCAAAAAAAAAGTAAGACACAATTTCTACCTTAAATACCTTAGCATTACACTAGACCACTTACTTACGTACAAAAAACATCTGGAAAATACGAGCTAGAAAGTCAAGATTCGTAACAATATCGTTAGGAAACTGGCTGGGACCTCATGGTGAGCGGACGCATCGACCCTTCGCACTGCTGCTCTGATTTTGGTATATCCTGTGGCTGAGTATTGCGCTCCTGTGTGGCAAAAGAGTGCACTTACCAGGAAGATGAACGACTGTATGAGAATCGTGACGGGAACCCTGAAATCTACACCCATTCCCTAGTTGCATACTATCAGTAATATTCCACCACCAGATCTAAGACGGAAGGACGCTACTGCAAGAAAACGGGCTAAACTACAACATTCAAACCACCCACAGGAACTTCCATTCATGCCACCCTAAACAACACTCCGCCAAACCGCTTCAAATTCCGGAGCCCTCTATGGGTTGAGACGGAACAAAACTACCAGATCAAAGAAGAATGGAACGTGGCAACAATATACAAACATGACATAGTAGACTCCACACTTGCTCTACCAGGATTTGTGGAGCATATTGTCCGGGAATGTCCTATAAAGTAGTACCTGGGACCATTCAGAGACATCATCTATGCGACACCCCCTGCACTTGTCTGGCTGAATTCACTGGACGTAGAGCTCTGACCGAAGTCATATATATATATATATATATATATATATATATATATATATATATATATATATATATATATATATATATATATATATATATATATATATATATATACTTATATTTATATATATATATATATATATATATGGCTTCTTTGGGAAATGTTTGAGTACGTTTTTTGTGTGATCTAGAGAGATAGTTTGTTTTCGTCGGTGGAGACTATGGTTAGGTCAGGGTTTGTTCCGGTTTGCCATCTGCCTGATCGAAACGTTTTAATTTCCTTGGCATCATACCTTAGATATAGTTCCTGTATCTATTCAGATAGTTTTTCTCCATTTTCATCCGTGTTCTTGTATCCACAGATTTAATGGTGGCTGTTAAAATCTCCCACATATACATACGGTTTAGCCGCCGTGGGTAAGATCGGTGTTGGCCATTTTACAATACAATTTTACTGACAGCCGATGTTCGATGTTATCCATTCATCGATTAGTCAAACATTAAAAAAAAATAAAATCAATTCCTATAAAATGATACCAATTTAGGAGCTTTTAAAAGATGATTTTGATAGGAGAATGTATTTTTGTGAACAAATGATGGCAATCCTAGATAACAATGTGATTCAATTTGAAATGTTTTGTTTTCTGATGAGTGCACCTTTACACTTCACGGTTATGCATTGAACAGTATGAAATTGGGTAAAGCTGCTGGGTATGACAGGATAACAGTTGAAATACTGAAGGCTGGACATAACTTGGTAGCTAGTCTACCGTACCGCCTTTTTAACCTTTGTTGGAGGAGTGGTAGCGTACCAAATGACTGGTGCAAGGCCGTTATCGTGCCGCATTACAAGGAAAAAGGTTCGCAGTAGGACTATAAGAACTACCGAGGTATTAGTTTACTTAGCATAGTCGGCAAACTGTATGCAAAGATATTGATTAAAAGAGTAACAAATGAAACTAAGAAGATGATATGGGATGTGCAAGCAGGATTTAGAAGAGGAAAGAGATGTATGGATCAGATCTTTTCATTACGAGGTATAGTTGAAAAATTCTTGGCCAGAAGTCAGAAGGTCTATTGCGCTTTTATATACTTGTAAAAGGCCTATGACAGGGTGATGAGAAGTGAATTGTGGTCGACAATGTCTATGTATGGGGTGAGCGGTAGTTTAATACGAGCACTAAAATCACTTTATGAGAATTCCACTGCTTATTTCAGGATAAACGGAGCTTGCACGAACTGGTTTAACATCGAAAAAGATGTAAGACAGTAATGTGTTGCTTCGCTATAGCTGTTTAACTTATACGTAGACGATTGTTTAAAAGATTTAAAAGAGAGTGCGTATGGATTGAAAATGAATGATTTGATCGTCAAATGCCTTCTTTACGCCGATGATCAAGTCATATAAGCGTCATCTGAAGAGGAGTTGCAAGCGATGGTTAATGTTATGCATGATGCCCTGAAAATCAAAATCAATGGGATGAAAATAAATGTACGTAAAACGAAAGTAATGGTTTTTAATAAGAAAAGAAAGCATGACAAACTGTGAAGTTTCGATTAAGGAAGAAAGAGTGAAACAAGTAAATGAATTTGTGAACTTTGGTTCAAAGTTTACGAGAGATGGAAAGTATGACAGTGACATTGAGCGAAGGGTGTTGGCAGAAAAACAAATAAATGGGGCACTGCATAGCTTTATGAACAGTCAGAAAGTGTCAAAAAAGGCACGTCTGGCTGTGCATACACCTCTATGCAGCCGGAGGGACTCGGTTGGGTAAAGTAAAAAATAGTAAGATAAGAGAACGCTGTGGTGTAAAAGAAGATGTGGTTACAAAGATAGATAAAGGACGCTTAGATGGTTTGGACACGTAGAAAGGATGGATAAAGGAAGATTGATGAAACAAATTTATAAGGCGAGTGTGAGTGGAAAAGTCGCTAGAGGTCGACCTCGTCGAACATATCTCGATCAGATAAACATTGTTTTGAAAAAAAGCCAGGTAGAGGAAGCAAAAGATGTGTGTAAGAACCGTAGCAAGTGGAAGGAAGTGGTCTCTGCCTACCCCTACGGGAAAAAGGAGTGACTATATGTATGTTTGTATGTTATGCTAATCGCCAAAATTGCTGCTATTTGTCTAAGAAAAATCCTCACTGGATTGGAGAAGAACATACTCAATACCCTGAAAAGGTTATGTTTGGGCAGAAATAGTTGGAGATCATATCGCAGGTCCCTCTTTCATAGATGGCCAGCACGATCCCCTAATCTGACGTCATTAGATTTTTTCTTATGGGAATATGTCAAAAGTCTTGTATACAAAACTAAACGCCTTGCCTTAATTGACTGCGATGTTGAGTAACGTTAGAAGAAATTATTATTGAAGATCAGGATGCTAAGCGAGCATTTTTAACATCTTTTGTATTGTAAAGAAATAAACAGTACCTATTACTTATTATTTTTTTAGTGTGTTGTAGCGAATTTTTGTAACGAAATGATTTTCTTTTTCATTAATGTAAATTGCTGCAATAAATTTAAAAAAAAAGTTGGTTTAGGCACCTATGTCATCTAGATCTTTTGATCCCCTGAGAGTACCGCTGTGTCTTGAGGGCATCAGAATTCCAGTCCGCTGGTTTTGGCAAACCGCAGAATTTATGTTTGCTATGTCTCATTTAGATCACTTCGATCCATTATCATGCGGCCCCAGGTTTGATACCTGTACACCGCTAGCATCGGGCAGCAGCACATAATGTGTATGCTGCTCTCTTTCTCTTCGCCGCATAGTCGGCAGTTTTTCTCAGCCACCAGCTTAAGTTTGAAGAGGTGCACCCTTAGTGCGATGTGGCCAGTGAGCAGGCCAAGCGTGCTGCTTAGCCTACTCCGGTTCATCGTCCAGAGTCCGTTTTCATCAGCTGTCTTAATGTTCTGCAGCCAGTATTTGCATTTAACTAAGCGATATGTTTTTGCTCAAGGATTAGTTTCAATTCAAATTTCACTTCGGCAATTGGCAATCCGACCAACTGGCTTTTTGGATTCACCAGGGTCTCGTTTCTTGACAGTTCATCGGCTACCTCGTTGCCATTTATCCTCGTAGGCATAGGAAACCATGTAAGAGTGATCTTATTTGCAGTCGCTAACTCAGTGAGGGGCTGCATGCAGTCCCATGTCAAGCCTTAATTTAATTCTGATGTATAATAACAGAATAATTAATTTATATCGTAAAATTTAAACGCTGCAATTTATTATGGTTTTATTATCTACATAAATTAGCTGGCTTGATAAAAATTCAAGTTTTAAGTAAATAAAATTATATTTTTATTTATGCTAATTTAATTCCAACAATATTGACGTCAGTTGTGCAGAAAGAAATTTTACGTTATCGCTAGGACCAGAATAATTAAAAGATTAATCACAAACTGATTGCATCAAAATGAGAAATTAATGTTAATGTGTTTTTTTTAGAAACTTTAATTATTGTTTATTTCATACTCTAGCTATCCAAAGAAATATATATAAAAACATAAATAAATAAGTATAAATTTGTGCATAGTATTTCCAATCTTAGTTTAAAAAAGATGATTTTACCAGGGCACTGTGATATTCCAGTAATAGGAGCTTAATTCCATACTGAGTAATACCGATAAATTTAGCAAAACATATCGGCCGCCTCTTTTTATAAGCTACGGATAGCACAGCTTATTTTTTAATATCAACGTGGCTAATACATCATCATCATCATTGGTGCTAGAGCCCTAGTTAGGCCTCGACCTTCCTCAGTCTTTTCCGCCAGTCATCTCTATCTCTTGCCAGCCGTTGCCAGTTTGCCGCTCAGATTTTTCTGGCATCTTCGTTTACGCCGTCTGCTAAAAATTCCGTATTTTTTAACTGTAGAATGTACTTCAATCCATTCCTTAATTTAAAAACCTTATTATTACAGCCGATAGACGCGTGCTATAGGCAACCAATTATACATAAAATTCACAAGCAAAACCAATAGAAAAGCTCACCACAGCGCTGATATAACTAAACTATTTATGACAACTTCCGTTTTGGTGACTTCGTCCTTCGTCTTCGCAGAGAGAACAAGCAAGTTATCTTTAAAACAGCACATGGTAAAAATCAAAATAATTAAATAAAATTAATTAATTTAAAATCATTCAGCAAGTGAAAATATTTTAACAGGAGGTTTTTATACTGTAAGCTCTTGTAAATCTTACAATAGATTATCAAAAAAGTGTAGTTGTTTAATTTACTTTATCAACGAAATTCACGGCGGTAAAGCCAGAAAAAATGAAAACCTACAGTAGATAGAAATATACGAGCCAGCCAACTAGCTATAGAGGATTTAACATCTTAACGAAGCACGACGAGATTCAGCAGAGGCAGGAACCGACATCATCCTACAACTTCTTCATCCATCTTCTAGATTCCTTTCTGTTGCTTGCCGTGGCGTCAACGCCATCTTAGCTTTGGCCTGCCTGTACTTCTACTTCCAGTTTGGGTTTTTGGCTTAAATTTCGACTATTCATCTGTTTACTTATGCCAAAGTAACAAAGAAATAAGGAATGCCAAAAGAGAATCCTAGAAGAGATTATGTTAGAGTATATCAGATCTATCTGCCAGCATAAGAATCCACAAGGCTCTCGCCAGAGATCCGAAGCAAGAGATTGGATCAATTAAACGACCAGATGGCTCTTTTACGGACTCTGGTAGACAAACGTTAGAGACTCTCTTGCAAACCCACTTTCCCGGCAGTCTGCTTCTGAGGGACCAGGAGCAAATTTCACTCTCAATGGGATCGACATCACGACCCAAAGGAAAGGACTGGAGAAATGTTTCAAAAGTGGTCACCCCAACATCGGCACAATGGGCGGTGAAATATTTCTCCAAATTCAAGTCTCCAGGGGAGGATGGTGTTTTCCCTGCCCTCATTCAGAAGGGCAGCGAAATTTGACTACCTCTTCTGGTTAAACTATTTAGAGCGAGTTTGGCGTGGAGTTATATTCCGCTGGGCTGGTCAACGGCGAGAGTTGTATACATAGGTAAAACGGGTACGGTGAACCATTCCCTACCTAAATCCTTCCGGCTGATCAGCCTTACCTCATTCTTAATGAAAACTCTAGAAAGAATTATTGATAGACATATTAGAGAGGGGAATCTTAGGGAACATCCCTTAAACCCCCATCAATATGCCTACCAAACAGTCAAATCTATGGATTTAGCTCTAAACAATCTAGTAGGAAAGATCGGCCATTCCCTTAAACATAAGGAAATTGCACTGGCAGCTTTTCTAGATATAAAAGGAGCGTTTAATAAAGCCTTACCACAGCCACTCTATACATCAATAAGGGATAGAGGGATAGAGAGTAAAATCTGTAACTGGATCAAAAACATGATTGAAAACAGATATATAATATCATCACTGCATGGAGAGTCGGTTAGGTTCAGGGCGGCGAAGGAGTGTCCACAAGGCGGGGTACTTTCCCCCCTAATGTGGTCGACTCTCTGCTGAGCGAGCTTTCCGCAGGGAGTAGATTTTCAATGCTATGCGGATGATCTGGTTATAATAGTTAGAGGGAAATTTGAAGCGATGATCTCACAGTATACACAGTATACAGATGGTGCGAGGGGGAACAGATGTCTGTCAACCCCCGAAAAACTGTAATTATTCCTTTTACAAAAAGGAAAAAGCTAGATAAGTTTCGGCAGCCTGTCCTATACGGAGAGAGCATTCCATTTGCAGTGAAAGTGAAATACTCGGGGGTAGTTCTGGATAAAAGACTCACATGTAACGCCCACTTGGAAAAAACAATAAAGAAAGCCAGGTTTTCTCTCTGGAATCTCAGAAGAGTATGTGGCAAATCTTGGGGAATGAACCCAAAACAGATTTACTGGATTTATCAAACAATGATAATATCTATAATCACGTATGGTTCAATAGTCTGATGGACCAAAGGGTTACAACAGACAGCTAGAGCAAAGCTTGCTGGCCTTCAGCGGCTGGTATGCCTGGCCATAACTGGAGCTATGTCCAGCACACCAACGGCAGCGATGGAACACCTCCTACATCTTCCTCTCCTAGATATTCTTTTAGAGAGGGAGGCCAGGATAGTCTCCTACAGATTCCTGTCTTTGGAAAAGCAAATTAATGGAGAGAAACCCGAGGATCACTCCGGGATACTGAGTGAAACAAAAAACCACCAAATTATCGGGATGGTTCTTGACTTTCTAGCCACAAAAATACACGTAGAAAAGTCGTTCATAGTCCTCTTTCCGAAGAGAGACGATTGGGTAAGGGGACAAATCCTCTTTCCAGTGACTAAATACGTTATGTACACAGATGTATCGAAAACCCCAGATTAAGTTGGTGTTGGTTTTTTCAGCAGTAAACCAAAAATTGAAATATCTACCAGACTTGGCAGGTATGCTTCAATCTTTCAGGCTGAAGTATTCGCTATCGAATTGTGTACAAGAGAGTTGACCAACAGACCTCTAGCAAACAAAAACATAAATATAATATTAGTCAGCCAGGCTGCTTTAAAAGCACTGAGCTCCAACAAGATAAATTCTAAACTTGTATGGAATTGCATCGAATCCTTAGAGTACCTTGGTGCGAACAACAGGGTGACCCTAATGTGGGTACCTGGGCACCAGGGGGTGGAATGAAACGAAAAAGCCGACACCCTTGCAAAACAGGGGGCCGAATCTGCGTTCACAGGACCAGAGCCGGTTTTTGGAGTCACTACAAGTGCCGCCAAAACAATTATTTTGGACTGGGTGGAGAGGAAAATACTCACGTACTGGTCCGACATACCAGGGCTAACCCACTCGAAGGCGTTTTTACAGTTTCAACCCTCGATAAACACAACTAAGCAGATCCTTGAATGGAGCAGAAATGACCTGCGTATTCTAACAAGACTGCTTACAGGACACTGTCGTCTAAGATACCACCTCAGAAAGATAGATCTGAACCAACAAACGGACTGTCGGTTCTGCTGCGTGGAAGACGAAACTGCTGAACATATACTATGTTCATGACCCGGCCTGGGAAGAATAAGGTTCAACATATTTGGATACATCAACTTAGAACCTACCGATTTTAAAAAAATCTCACCCTATACAACCATGAACTTCGTGAAAAGGGCTGGATTGTGCGGTTTACTAGTATTATAAGTTTATTGGGGATGTTAAACTCATTGCTGCATATAAAGCTCATACAATACAAATGTGTGTGCACGTCATCAATGCTCTGTTCGTTTCAAAACTTAATACCAACAATAATAAAAATCCTCGTTCATTTTATATAATCTCGAACACATCGGGTCAGTCTGTTCGTAATATTTTATTGCATTAATCAAGTCAATGTCTTGTTAAATATTACAATTTCTAAATTATTTTAGACGCTATATAAAATTGCAGATATTATACATAAATATTTTATTAAATATTACACACAGTTTAAGTTTTATTATGTATTAATAAAAACGATTAAAGATGTGCCAGCTGACAGTTGACAGTTAATTCATAAGTTGGCAATTTTATATACATTTTTAAGACGTTGTCAAATTGTTTATGTTTATAATTTAATTTTGACTCTGTTAAATTTTTCTTTATTACTAAAAAACTGTGTGCAAATATACCAAAAAAACTAAATAGTCGCTGCAAAGAACTCGTTACATCATTAATTGACTAATTTGAGCGAGAACATGAAAATAATGGACCATTACTACCTCTAACGGCTGTAAGAGAGGTAAGTTCAAACATGAAACATTTTCAATAACGTTCAGTCCAATCTTTTTTCTTTCAGCGAGTAGCTGAAGCTCTTTAATTGAGTATGAGGACCGTTAGTGGAATTTCACAAACTGTGAAGAACAATGAACCGTTAAAGTCGCCTACAAAGAAGCGTTCTTGTGTAAAGAAAGTTACGAATACCACAACATTAGATATAAGTGCTATTAGAAATACTATTTACAACATATATCAAACAAGTAAGTGATGTTATATACATTAATGTAGTCACAAGCTTTATTGTGAAGCATTTTCACCTGTATTATTTTTATTAATAAAATTATGATCAGTATTATTTTTTTATTAGTGCCTCTAATTAACTCTATATTGATTCGAATTAAATAAATCATCAATAAACTAACTTAAATAGTTTTTTTTTAAAAACCTTTTGTTAAGGTAAAATTCTCAAAGTTTTATTGCAATGTCCTAGACTAATTAATAGTAAAGTATGTTTATTAAATGATCAACAACATAACCTTAATATTTCCTTAATGTCGGTACTACTGTCAAAGTCTGGCAACGTTGTTCAAATGTGCGCTCTATGACGTGCACACACATTTGTATTGTATGAGCTATAGCTTATTTCCTAATACACTGTCGCAGGCTGCTTTGAAATCTACGAACAGATGGTATCTGTCTAGGTTGAATTCATTGGTTTTCTTTAATATCTTGCGTAGTATATGGATCTGCTCTGTTGTTGATCGGTCAGGTCTGAATCCACACTGGTATTCGCCAAGAAGTGCTTCACAGTACTCACTTAGTTGATTATATAGGACACTGGAAAAATTTTTATAAATGGTGTTAAGAAGTGTTATCACTCTGTAGTTTTTGCATTTAAGTGTGTCCCCTTTCTTCTGGAGAGAGCAGATAAATCCAGTACACCATTCATCCGGCAGTTGTATTTCGTTCCATGCTCTAACACTTATTTTATATATGATGTCTGTAAGTTTTTTCGCCTTCATACTTAAAAAGTTTTGCGATTTATTGTTTTTGAGGCACCTAATGTTGTCTTTGGTCTCGTGGTGGTACTTGTACGTTGTTTTTAGCAATTGGGAATGGGGGTGCGTCCTGTTCAATGTCTTCGCCACATAATAATTCTTTAAAGTGTTCCACCCATGTTTGTAAGACATCTGGTCTGCTCGTAACAATGTGCCCATTTTTGTCCTTGCTATGGTCACTCTCGGTTTAAATTCTTTTCTCGAGGAGTTAAGGATTTTGTTAAATTTTCTTGTTTTCTTTTGTTCTCTAAGTGCTTCAAGATGTTCCAACATGTGGTTTTCAAAGGACCGTTTTTTCCTCCGATGTACGTGTTTTTCTTCCCTTGTGAGACCTTTGTATCTCTCTTTCTCGGGTTTTCCTTTGCTCCATAAGTTTATATGCATCATTTTTTTGTCGAGTGACCTACCCACATTCGGCATCGAACCAGTCATTGCGCAAAGTGGGACCAAAACATCTGAGCTTGAGAAAAATCTCATTGCAGATCTCCCATTGCTCGCTGTTTGTTAGGCTTTCGTTTATTTGGTCTGCGTTTTTAAAGTGGTTTTGGAACCTCTCTGATGTATCTGGGTCCCTTAAAGACCTGGTGTTATATCGAATTTGCCTGCTGCTTTTTACCTTTCCTCGCGAATTTTTGCGCCAATTGGATAGTGATCCGAGTCGATATTTTCCGCTTTACAGCTATGTATATCAATAAGATTAGAGAAGTACCTAGAGTCTATTAGCACGAGAAAGCTGCCAAACTTACGACTCTTATGCCATTGTTTTTGGTGATATCATGTGCACTATACTTTCCGATATGCGGGTAATATATTTTCTCTTTTCCTATTTTGGCATTTAGATCACCTATTACGATTTTAATGTCATTTCTGGGACAACCATCATATGCTCGTTCCAGTTTATCGTAGAACTGGTCTTTGATCTCGTCTTCTTTCTCTTTCGTTGGTTCGTGTGCGTTTATTAGACTCATATTGAAAAATTTTCCCCTAAGCCTTAAGCAGCTAATTCTTGGATTTATGGACTTATAGTCCATGACCAAGTGTTTCACCTTCTTGTCGACAATAAATACAGTCCTAAACTCGTGTCTACTTCCTTGGCAGCTATAGTATACATCAAACTGCGGCCTCATACGGGTAGCGGGTGCATACAGGACGGTATCGACAGCGGCCTCATACGCGATCACGGATATAATCCCCATTCACCTACTATCCGGGGTGAGGGAGAGAGTATTCAGAAGGAGAGGAGAAATCACTGGTGCAGTCAGGCAAGAGAAGAGAGAAACAACGATGATCAGCTGGCAACAGGAATGGCTCGAGACTACGGACGTGGCACAGTGGACAAAGCGCCTTATACTGGACGTGAGGAAGTTTTCCGCGTCCAAACACGTACACACCGACTACTTCACCACGCAAATTTTGACAGGGCATGGGTGTTTCAACGCATACCTGCACAGAATAGGGAAAGGGGAACACGACACGTGTATATACTGCGACGAATCTGACTCGGTAAGTCACACCTTATTTGCGTGCTCGAGATGGGAGGAACCAAGAAACAGGCTGAACCAGGTAGTGGGAGAGATGGTAGACGAGGATAACCTAACACGGTGCATGAGGATCTCTAAAGAATTATTCCACGCTGTTATAGGCTGCATAAAGACCATAATCAGCACAAAGGAGTATGAAAAACGGCAACAACAGGAGCAGCTGATTGACAGATAGGAAGAATAGAGTGACAGGGTTTAAGTCCAACACACGGAAAGACCGTGTCCATGAAGGATTTTTCACCCCCTGAAAAAAAAAGGTGTCGCTAATACGCATTTATCAAATCATCGGTTAACTATCTAGCTCGAAGGTGTTCACTTGAAAATCAGTTCGTCAAATCTGTAGACGTTTCAAAACATTGGCGCGTGCTGGTTCTTATTCTTCTTATTAATGAAATTTATGATAATAATGTAATTCAAAGTATTTATAATATCCAAATTAATGATAAAATACATCTTAATAATGTAATTCTAATTAATAATAATGAAAATGAGACACAATTTTAGAAATTTAAAAATTGAGATTTGCATATTTAAGTTCAACAAGTAATTTTAAATATATATTTATGCTTAAAAACTAAATATGTCAATTCAACTCAAAATGAAATAATTAACACAATATGCAACTTAACGAAAATTACTTGTTCCACAATTTATTTAGTTATTAAACAAGGCGTTGTGATTAAATACGATAAAAAACGAAAACGTATCTAAAGATGTGATTCGACAAACGGTTTATAACACGTACAAAGAAAATCAAGTCCCAACATTAAAAATTTTATTTAACAAATTGTAAGATTTTAACGATTTTAAATATAAATCATCAGAAACACTTTGTCGACGCGACGGCAAGCAACAAGGAAAAGTAAGTAAGAAGATGAAGAAGTGAAGATGTATGTAGTAGGTTCCTATAAAATCTGACCGTGCCTCGATGAGATGTTGAATCTTTGATAGCTTGGGTTGGTCGCTGTTCTAGTTTTTCTGCTTTGCTGTAAGTTGCGGAATTATGGGTCATAGCATGGTCATCCTGTCCATTACACGTTGATTTGTTTTTCTAAGAAGTAGTATATTAGAATGCCATACATAGAAACGCCATTTTGTCGTCTATTTAAAACATAATTAATTTACAAATTCAGGTCTTTTTTATCCTGTAGAATTTTGCCACTGGCTATCGACCTTAACTGTATTTTTTCCTTAATAGGATTCACATTTTATTCTTTTATTGCAGTAAAAATGATCATTTTTGTTAAAACTCAAAAATTAATGATAAATGGTACCGCGTGGGTTTTCTAAGCGAAGCTTGCACTCTCTACGAAGACCAAGACGAAGTCCTTAAACGGAAGCGGTCAATAGTTAGTTTTAGTAGGTTAGGTATCATGTGAGTGGGGCGTGGTCGCCCCTCCACCGCGACCCTTAGTAGGTAAGTACCTAACCTAACCTAGTTTTAGTAATAGCCGCTGATGTCAGCTTTTCTATTGGTTTGCTTGTCACATATTATGTATAATTGGTGGCCTATAGCACGCGCCTATCTGCGGAACCAAGTGAATAATTAGTTGCCTATAGCACACGTCTATCGGCTGTAATAATGAGGTTTTTAAATCAAGGAATGTTTGGAGAAACATTCTACAGTTGAAAATAACGGAATTTTCAAAACACTTTGACAAATTTTAATAGAATGTCGTTGTCAGTATAAGAAGTTAGATAGTCAAATGTGTATTATGGAATTGACTCATATTGTGGTACTTCGTCAAAATTATTTAAAACAGATCTTAAGTTATAGAAAAAGTAATAGAAATATAGTTTATTTGAATGAAACGTAGTTCGACACTTACGATGCTGTTCAATTAATAATTAAATAATTTTTCAAAATATATCTAATTTAAAAATAAAATTGATACGCCACTGGTCGGTTTTTTTTTAATATTTTATGACTTTTACTGAGATGTTTTTTACACATTTTTAAACTGACTTTAGAAGAACTATACGACCAGCTACAATATAGCTGCCAGTTCTTGTATTTTACAAAAGCCGATATATACACCTGTACACAGTAAATACAGGGTGGCCAACCGAAAACGAAACAGAGCCATTTGCAGAAACCTCGTTAACATTTTAGAAAAACACTCAGACCCGTTGATTGTTGATTAAAGAGGAACATTCTTTTCCAGTATTTTTGACTCCACTACTTTGAACCCCAAGCAAGTGTAAGAATTACCCCAAAATTTTTAAATAGCATTGGGGATCGAATAAGACCTCTTTTAAAAGACTCTGACAATTTTCTTCACAATAGTCTATAAATTTTACATTTCCTCCCAATACTTTGAAAAAAATTACATGTTAAAATTCCAATTATTTTAGTTGCTTACTGTAGCTAAATTTAAAGATTTTTGTACAAATTATTTGTTTGTGAGCCTATCGGCTGCTCTAAATTCGGGAGAGTCGTGAGTTAGAGAATTTAAAAACTGTTGATTTTATATTCTACAGAAAATGCAAGTATTCCCAAAAATTTGAGCGCCATGTACTTTATTTAAGGAAAAAATACAAAAACCTACAATCATATTCAATTCATAACAATAATCAAGTTATAATTTGTACAAAGTATAAATGACATAAACGAGATATTTGACAAATTTCTCTAAAATCAGAACCTTACAAATATATTTTAAACCCAAACAACTTGAGAGCGATATACATATATGCCTATGCCTTATTTTTTATAATCCGTCATAAATTTACAGATATTTACAAACAAAAAAATATTTAATTACAATTTTGATTAATTGAGTCAACAACCTAGACTTTCTACCAGAGTCTTTTCTGATCTCAAAGAAAAAGTAAGACACTTACTCCATCTTCATCATCATCATCATCCAGCCTTATTCTCTTGTCCATTGCTGAACGTAGGCCTCCTCGAAATATTTCCATCTTTCCCTATTTTGCGCCTCTGCGATCCAGTTCGTGGTTATCCTTTTGAGGTCATCTGTCCATCGTGTCGGTGGTCTACCCCTGCTTCGCTTATCCGATCTCGGTCGCCACTCCAGAACTTTCTTTGTCCACCTTCCGTCCTTCATTCTAGCCACGTGTCCTGCCCATCTCCATTTCTGCTTTGTAATTCTCTCTATTATGTCCTCTACCCCCGTTTTTCTCCTTATATCCTCGTTTCTGACTCGGTCGTTAAGGGAAAGTCCTAACATGGATCTCTCCATTTTCCGTTGCGCTACTTGTAGTTTTTTAACTATTGTTTTTGTTAAGGTTAGGGTTTCAGCCCCGTATGTCATAACTGGGAGAACACACTGATTAAAGGTCTTCCTTTTCATACTTACGGGAATTTCTGATTTAAATATGTCCCTAAGCTTTCCGTACGCTGCCCATCCCAGAGATATTCGTCTGGACAGTTCGCACGTCTGGTTGTCCCTGCCGATCCGGATTTCATGGCCAAGGTAGGTGTATTTTTCTGTGATTTCGATGATTTTGTTTTCTATTTCTACAGGTTCGCTTGGTACTAGGTTGGTTAACATTTTTGTTTTGTTATAATTTATTTCCAAACCTGCTCTTTGTGTTGCCCGTTGTAGATCTTTTAGCATTTCCCTGGCTTCCTGCATGTCATCTGCCATTAGAACTATGTCATCCGCAAATCTTAGATGGCTCAGTCTTTCCCCATCTATCATAATTCCCTTATTTTCCCAATTCAGAGTTTTGAAAACATGTTCCAGGACCGCAGTGAATAGTTTTGGAGATAACGTATCGCCCTGCCTGATTCCTCTTTTTATTTTTATTTCCCTAGACGATGTATGCAGGTCAATTGTTGTTGTTGCGTTTTTGTAGATATTGTATATAATGTTAGAGTATCTTCCATCTACTCTGCATTCTTTTATTGCTCGTAACATTGAAACTAATTCAACGGTGTCAAAGGCTTTGTAAAAGTCCACAAAGATTAGGGTAAGCGGTTTGTTGTATTCTACTGTTTTCCCGATGAGGGTTTTTATGCATTGCAGATGATCGTTAGTCCCGTAGCCAGAGCGGAACCCTGCTTGTTCTCTAGGTTGGTAGAAATCCAGTTTATTCTCTAGCCTGTTGGTGATTATACGGGTGTAGAGTTTGTACAGGTGGTTGAGAAGGCTAATGGGTCTATAGTTATCCAGGTCTGTCATATCGCCCTTTTTATGAATTAGGATAGTAACAGAATTGTTCCATTGGTTCGGGATGGTTTGATTTTGAAGGCATAAATTGAACAATTTTTCTATTGCCTCAATAAGGGCAGGACCTCCATTTTTTATGGATTCTATCACTATTCCATCATTGCCAGGTGCTCTATTGTTTTTCATTTTCTTCAAGGCGTGAATAATTTCTTCCTTAGAGATTTCGGGGATGTCCTCAGATCCTTGGTTTGTAATTTTTAGAGATGCGTGTTCATCTGGTTCTAGCTTTAGTTTGTTTTTGTATAAGGTTTGATAGAATTCTTCAACTATGTTTAGCATCTTTTCCCTGTTTGATTCTATTTTCCCATTTTTATCTTTCAGCTTTATGATTTCTCGTCTACCTGTCGTTAGTTTGCGTCTCAATACTTTCATACTTTTATTGTTCTCTATAGTCTGCATGATTTTTCTTTGTTTATATTTCCTGATATCATTTCTGATAGCTTTAGATATTTCTTTGTTGGCCTTATTTATTTCCTGATGATTTGCATTTTTATCTTTTAAAAGTAACCTTCTGTTTTCCATTTTCGACTTTGTCGTTGGGGTAATTCATCTTAGCTGTCTGTAATTTAGGTACTTCCGGCACTTCCAACCATAAACAGACATGGATGTCGAACAGGAGAGTCTAACTACACAGTTTATTAGACAGCCTCCGTATTTGTAGTCTCTAGGACAAACTCTGTTATTGGGAACAGTCCACCACGTAGGAACTCTGTCCTATGAGAAATCAGGAGCTCTGGATTACTTTTAAACGTGTAATGCACTAAATATATATGAGACAGCAGCAAAGGTCAAGAGTGTCAAGTTATTTTCTTTGGATCATATATGTATAGCCAACTTCTGACATATATTAAATTTCTAATAATTTCAACTCAAAAAATACTTATCTAAATCAAAAGCTAGATTTACCAAAACAAATCTTAATAAGATATATTCTTTTATTTGGTAAGATCTTCACAATATTTCAAGATACAAAATTTTAACACTTAAGAGCACAATGGCTCTTGAAATTCTATAAAAAAAATAATCTTTAACAAAATCAGAAAGTATAAAAATAATTTAACTTTAAACACGCTAATACGGTATTTTCTTTTAGTATCAAAATTTTGAACACAAATTTCTATTTACAACTTTGCAAATTTAAATCTCACCTTTTTTCTTCAAAAGAAAGGTATTTTAAAGCCGCAACAAAAATTTACGTCTTCTCACTAAGAAGAACCTTCGACGAAAGAGAAAGGGCACACGCCAAATAAATACTCGTTGCACAAAGGGCACTTTTTAAAAAGGCTCTTTATTAATTACGACAAATACACGAGTTACTAAATAATTAGAACTAAAAACTTAAATCTATCTATAACTATTTATAATAAAATTATTTTATTATCAGCACAAAAATATGCAATAGTGCAGAATTGCAATATTGCACATTAACCGAGCGTTGACCGGCAGGAATTTGTGTAATTTCCGATACCGGAACAATGGTTTATTGAACTGTAACTTGCCCATCCTTCGAAGAAGTTTTGTAAGGGACGAACAAAACTGAAGATTTTGGTCCTCCCTCTATCTCGGTAATAGTATTCCTGGGTTGTTTTTTGGGTTCTGGAGCTGCAATTCCTGGGCTGCGCCGAAGGTACTTATTATTAGTTGTTTTATCGGATTTGTGCTTGATGTTCCTTTTGTGAATTGTTGTGTTTTCGGTATTTATGGTTATAGGATTATTGGTTTTAACGACTCTTCCGGTAAATCTTAGGAGTAATTTGTTTCTTTTTGCAGTTCTCCTCGTGTAGATTTTTGTACAAGGTTTGTAAGTGATTGGAACGTCCCTACTTAAGTTCTTCTTTTCGATTGCTCGCTCTTTAGTTTCCTGAATTTTCGTATTTATTTGCTTGAACATTTCTTTTGTTTGTTTTTTGTGGTTTTGTGTGTAGTTGTTTAAGAGAGTTTTCTTAATATCAATGTCCAGAGGATTCTGTGCTTCTAGGTGTCCTGTTAATACCTCAATTGGTTTTTGTTGAGTTGCTGAGTGAATCGTGTTGTTATACCCCAGGATAGCGTACAGCATCTGTTCTTTGATACTGGATGATTTTCTCCTTTCTCTTAGGATTCTAAGATTTTCTAATAAAGTAGAGTGTAAGCGTTCAATCATTCCATTTGACTGAGGGT
The DNA here is from genome assembly GCA_950111635.1 of Agelastica alni. Lineage (NCBI taxonomy): Eukaryota > Metazoa > Arthropoda > Insecta > Coleoptera > Chrysomelidae > Agelastica > Agelastica alni. Next base: position 2,907,498 of record OX467714.1, read on the forward strand.
TATCAGTGGTAGTGTAGTGGATGAAGATTTTGTGTGTATCTACAAATTCCATTTTTGAATTCGGTTCCATTGTCTGTGACGATCATATGTGGGATTCCATGGTGAGTAATAAAGATCAAAAGTGCGTTGAGGACGTTGATTGCGTTAGAACCCTCGATAGCGTAAGCTTGTCCATATTTCGAGAATGCGTCTATTATGGTAAGAAACTTTTGACCATTTGCTTGAAAGGTATCCAGATAAACAATTTCCATTGGTTTCGTCGGAGTTGGTGTAATCAGAAACTTGGGCTTAGGTGGACGCCTGTCGTACTTATTTATATGACAAGTGTCGCACAAGTTTATGACTTCTTCGATATCTTTCCTGAGGGTTGGCCAATAGTAATGTTTTCGAATTTCCACTTCGGTTTCGTTAATCCCCCTGTGGTTAGTTTTTTCGTTATGATAGTCCAGAATAATTTTCCTTTGTCTTTCAGGACAGTCTATATCTTCCAGTTTGTAGTTGCATTTAAGAAGATCGTAGGCAGTGTTTTTGAATGTCTTTCGAACGATGTTGCACAGGTAAGGATATAAGTCGTCATCTTCGAAATAAAGGTCGTATTTCTTCTTTGGGTCAAAATAATCTTTGAATAGGGAAAATATGTTATTTTCTAGGTTATCCTTGCCTAGTTGGATATGAAGTCTTCTTTTGTTGACGAAGGCTTGTTCCGTGACTGGAGATGCTGGGTTGTAGTTGACAAGGGTTAAAATTACTTGATTGTTGTAATAATTGAGAGGCTTTTCACTAATAGGTATGCCTACTATGGGGTCTTTAGTGGATGTGTGCCTTGTTACGTCGCTAGTGATGTCTTGGGATATTCGTTTTTCGTCTTCTTTTAAGAGTTCATCGATTATTTCGAGCTCTTGTGGATTTAAGTCAGTTACTGGATTATTTGTAATTGTCTCTAATGGGTCATGCGAAGATGATGGATGGTTATATAATGATGCGTTGTCAGTATCTTCTAATTCTAGCTTTTCGTTAAAATCTATAATGTACTTTTCTAGTTCTCCTGTATTAATTTCGATTCTTGAGAGGGCGCCGGCATTTGTATTAGCTTTTCCCTTTTTGTAAACAACGTCATAGTCGAATTCTTCGAGTTTTAGTCTCCATCGTACAAGTTTGGAGTTTGGATCTTTAAGGGAAGCGGTCTGTGATCGGAAAGGAATTTGAATTTTCTTCCAAAGAGATATGGCCTGAAGTACTTAGTGGCCCAAACTATGGCTAACATCTCCTTTTCGATGGTTGAATATCGGAGTTCTGTTTCGTTTAAGGTTCTTGACGCATATGCAATTGGCTTGTCGCTTCCAATTGGGCATTGGGATAGCATTGCTCCTATGGCGAAGTTGCTTGCATCTGTTGTAAGGTTAAATGGTTTCTCGAAATCAGGATATTGTAGAAGTAGTTCGTTTGTTAGTAAATTCTTACAAGTTTTTATACAGTTCAGGAACTCTTCTATTAGAGCATCTTTCTTGAGGCACAACGTAAGAGGCTTTGTTATTTTGGCAAAGTCTTTGATGAATTTTCTGTAATAACCCAGGAGTCCTAGGAAGCCTCTAATTTCTTTTGTTGTTTTCGGAATCGGATAATCTAAGATGGTTTTGACTTTGCTTGGATTTGGTTTTATTCCCTCTGGCGTCACAACGTGTCCTAGGAAGCTCACTTTTTTTTTTGAGAAATTCGCATTTGTCCATTTGGATTTTGAAACCAGATTCTCGAAGTCTTTGGAATATTTTGACAGGTTTACAAGATGTTCTTGTAATGAGGTCGAATAGATGATGATATCGTCCATGTATACAAGGCAAATTTCTTCTTGTAGCCCTTTTAAGATGTTATTCATCACAGGCTGTATGGGGTCGGCTTCAGAATAGCCCCAGGGTAAATCCTGCCTGTCGTAAGAGGCGACTAAAAGGATAACCGTAGGTGGAAGATGGTCTCATCGCCCGGTGAAATACCACCATATCGACTTTGTGTGCTGTGAAATGGATCATTCCATGTTTCAGTGTTCGGTCGATACTTTCCGGTCTCCCTCTTTCCTTTTCCCCAATTCCTCCTTTATTTTCAGGTGCATCCTAATAGTAATAATGATGAAGTCTCCTAGAGTAAAACACTCCGGAAGCAAAATACCTCTCCATTCGGATTTCCGGGCGAGAGGTACTCGAGGGGACTCAACATTAAAGATTAATTTTTGCAACATCCGTGGACTCAACAAGAACATCAATGACGTCCACCATCACCTACAGACGAAAAAACCGGATATTCTGGCTCTAATAGAAACACAAGTAAACTCGTCCACCAACAAGGTCCATATGCTTTGTCCTGGTTACGAACTCCTTTCTCGACTCAGGTTCAAAGGTGGAGTCTGCCTTTACGCTAAGGCTAACCTTTCATGCCAGCATGAAGAGAGTTTGGAACCGAAAGACTTTGATGTGATGTGGTTTAAGCTATCTGATACCAAAGTGACTAAGTTCCTCTGCTGCCTTTACCTATCACCTAATGAACCTTTATATAACAACCTCTTTGAGTTTTTATCACTCAATTTGGACTACATTCAGGAGAACCATCCAACAGCTGAAACCATAATCATGGGGGACTTTAATGTACATAACGCTGCCTGGCTCAAATTCTCTAACAAAACTGATGATGCAGGTCGTCAAGCTGAGGCCTTCGCCATCACTCATGGTCTAGAACAACTGGTCGAGCTACCAACCCGCATCCCTGATGTCAACAACCAGGCTGCCAATACACTAGATCTTTTCCTCACCACCAATCCTGACCCGTATAGAATAGAAGTTTGTGCCCCACTTGGAAACTCTGATCACACCCTCCTCTCCACAACATGCTCTTTCCATTTACCATCGAGCAGCACAATACCACCCCGTCTCATGTGGCATTACAATTCGGCCGACTGGGAGGGTCTTCGTATGTTTTTCTCAGCGTTTCCATGGAAGAGAGTTTGTTTCTCCTCAGTAGATCCAACACGATGTGCTGAGACAATTTCTGAAATCATCATGTTGGGGATGCAAACTTACATACCGAATACCGAAAGAAGAACATCATCAGATAAGACCTGGTTTAACAGAAACTGCTCTAGAGCTGTGGCTTCCAAACAGGCAGCATACCATCGATGGCAAAAAAATCCGGGACCTGAGACCAGAGCAGCATATGTTGAGGCTAGAGGCATATGCAAGGAGACAATAGAATGTTCAAAAGATGCTCATAATGCCAAAATAAGATCAAAACTTGTTGAATGTCCTAACGGATCCCGTTCATTTTGGTCTTTCGCCAAAGCTGTGGGAAGAAACTTCACTTCCAGCTCTTTTCCTCCCCTAACCAATGAAGATGGAACACTAGCAACGACTGCCCAGGAAAAAGCCAATATCTTTGCGCACCTATTTGCTGGAAATTCCACTCTGGATTCTTCGGGAAAACAACCCTCGAACATTACATCTATTGACAGTCACATGCCCGAGATCACCTTTCGCCAACGTACTATCAGAAAGATTTTGCTGGGTCTCAACACCAACAAAGCCTGTGGATCTGACGGAATCCCGCCGATTGTTCTCAAGAAATGTGCCCCCGAACTAACACCTGTTCTTTGCAAGTTGTTCAACCACTCTTACAATTTGGGAGTATTTCCGTCCAATTGGAAAATTGCAAGTGTACAGCCAGTCCCTAAAAATGGGCAAAAAGACCCTACCTAGCAACTACAGACCTATCGCACTGCTATGTATTATTTCAAAGGTCATGGAAAAAGCCATCAACATCGAGCTCATGAAATATCTGGAAGACTCAGGAATTATTAATGATAGGCAATATGGCTTCCGCCATCAGAGATCAACTGGTGACCTGCTCGCATACGTCTCACATATATGGTAGCTATCTATTGAAAAGTATGGAGAAACTTTAGCTGTGGCATTAGATATCTCCAAGGCGTTCGATCGAGTTTGGCACCAGGGACTCCTCGCCAAGCTTCCATCTTATGGCTTGCCCCCTCAGCTGTGTTCTCTGCTTGCTAGTTTTCTCAAAAACAGGTCTCTCCATGTAGTGGTCGATGGAGTTTCATCTGACACTCTACTCATAAATGCTGGTGTTCCGCAAGGATCCATTCTAGCACCAACACTATTTTTACTTCACATCAACGACCTATTGAAAGCAACTTCATGTCCCGTACACAGCTTTGCCGATGATAGTACCCTCCATACCGCTTTCTCTTCCAGGGCCCCTATATCAGCCCGTAAAACCAGAAATGAACGAGGAAGAAATGTTAACAATATAAATACGGACTTAGCAACAATTCTCGAATGGGGATCCAATAACTTGGTAGAATTCAATGCAAACAAAACACAAGCATGTCTTTTCTCTAGAAAAGCCGATCTCACTGTGCCTAACATAACTTTGTCAGGAGTAACCATACCACTGAAGTCATCTATATCGATGCTTGGTATTACTATCAGCAATAACCTTTCCTGAGAAAATCACGTGAGGTCCATTGCCAAAAGTGCATCCCAAAAACTTGGTTTTTTGTTTCGTGCCAAGAGCTATTTGACCTCCAGTAAGCTGCTTATGATCTATAAGGCACAGATCCGACCTGTACTGGAGTACTGTTCCCATATTTGGAGTGCAGCACCTAAACATATCCTGAAGCTACTGGATTCTGTCCAAAAAAGGGCAATTCGTCTCGTCGGTGATGCCTCGCTTACAAACTCGCTCGCTTCTCTGGAACACCGTAGAAAAGTTAGCGATTTGTCTCTATTTTATAGATATTTTCATGAGCGATGCTCTTCTGAAATATCAACAATCGTTCCTCCTTTGGCAGTCTCTTCGAGATTAACCCGTCAAGTTCAGTCTTCACACCCCTTCGTGGTCACTTTGGAGACCTGCAGAACATCACTTTCCAAAGACTCATTCATCCAACGAATTGCGAGGCTTTGGAACTCATTGCCTAGGGAGGTGTTCCCCGAGGCATACAACCTCCAGAAATTTAAGAAGAACACCAACTCCTACCTTCTTTCCCTTGGTTCCCGCGATGTTCTCTGAACATTACAGGATATCCCTTTTCGTGGGAACCAGAACATAAAAAAAAAAAAAAAAAAAAATCACGTTGAAAGGTGGCGTTCTTTAGGTCAAATGGCATTCTAGCGTATTCATAATGCCCATTTTCTACGTTAAAAGCGGTCTTTTGGATGTCTTCTTCCGCCTGGTGGAATCTGCTGGCAAGATCTAGTGTAGAGAAGTATTGGCAGCGTCCCAATTTATCGAGGATGTCGGTAATATTTGGAATTGAATACCGTTCATCTATGGTTTTCTCATTCACCTTCCTATAATCAACCACAATTCTCCACTTTGTTTTTCCGGAGGCGTCTGGTTTCTTGAAAACGACACATTGGAGATGACCATGGTGACTGGCTGGGTCGAATGATTCCCTGGTTTAGCATTGATGATATTTACTTTTTGACCTCTTCCTTATGTATTTGGGGATATCTGTATGATCTTGTAAAAACTGGAATTTCGTCTTTGGTCCTGATGTGGTGTTTAACCTGGTTCGTAAAAGTTAGATGAGATTCTGGATGATGGAAAATATCTGCATACTTTTTGCAGTTTCCTTATACTTTGCTCTTCCTCCGAATTGAGATGTTCTGTTCTTATGAAGGGATCGATTTCAAATGGTATATGTCCATTCATTTGAGATGTAACGTCGAAGGAATAGAGATTATAATCTCGCAGATCAATTTTATTACTCGTTATTGGTTCTGTTAGAGCTAGCTGTACTGTCTCGTCTGTAGGGTTGATTATTTCGGTCCAAGCTAGTTTATTGCAGGCATTTGTCAGCGACTCACGAACGAAGATGCCCTGTATCTCTTGTCTAGGTAATAATAGAGTTCCTTGTTCTTAGCTAACTGGTATTCTTACTTGGGTAATGGTTTGTGGTTCTAACTGAATTGTGTAGAATTGAGAACTCTGTGTTTCATAGTATTGGATAGGGAGAGTAACATTTTCGGTTACTAACTTTGATTCAGGAAAGTTAAGTTTGGCTTTAAGATATTTAAGATTATCAAGGCCTATTAGACCATCGAATGTCTTGTGGAATTTGAATAAGTTGAATTTGATAGTTTTGTCTGAGTTAAACTCAGGAAAAATATGAATTTCTGCACAGTATTCTTGTCAGTTATTTTGGAAGATTGACGTAACTACAAAGGGTTCATGTTTGATATAATTTTTGTAGAATTTGGAGGCGACATTGGGGTTCAGAAAGGATTTCGTGGCTCCAGTGTCGATGAGAAGTTTTAATGGGGATTGGGATATTTTGATATACGGAAGCTCTTTTTTATCTTCGTAGGAATGTTTCTATGTTTCTTCGGTTGCTATTGGGTCGTTTGGAAAATTTACAGCTTCTTCTTCGAGGTTGTAATCGATGGACTCTGCTAACTCGGGCGGTGAATTCTGGTATTTCGGGTAAGAATTGGTGTAATATTTATCCCCATGGTATGTTTCTGAGTAGTAGGTATTAGGTTTTTCTGTTTGTTCGATATTGAATAGTTCTTCTACGGCAAACTTTGGGAATGAAGGTGTGTACTGAGTTGGCCGGGTGATCGGATGAGCTCTATTTTGCGAGGTAGCTCTAGTGCTAATGCTCATTGGCGTTGGCTTGTAGGCTTGGGGTGGATTTGCCCTATTGAACGGTTGATTTGTTAGAAGCTGTGGCCTGGCAAATGGATTGGTTTGGTTTTGCATCATTGGTTGTCTCTGTCCAATTTGCTGGGGTTGTTGGTTCCATTAGGGCCTCTGTTGCCATTGTGGACGAAAGTTGGCGAATTGGTTTTGTCCCACTGGTCTTGGTAAATACGTCTGCTTCTGAGGTGGAGCGGCGTTGATTGAGCGTCGAATCCCCTTTGAAGATATCTGATATTATTTTCTTCTTGAATGTATTGGAAGGCAATTGAAGCGACTGAAGAGAACCTAACTTCTAAAATTCAAATTTCATCAAATCTAATCAAATGAGAAATCAAACTAATTGCCGGTTAACGACTGTTGTCATATTTATTTAAATTCGTCTAATTATTACTACTTTATGATTTGTCTTATAGAAAATTCATTTTATTAATTTAACTACTAATTATTTAGTAAAATTTAACTCTTAAAAATGCTAACAAAATTTTAAAATACTTTATTTGTACAAAGAAGGTATTAAATAATTAAATAAGTTGAACAGAAAATAACCGAAATTCTAATTACCGAAAGAGCGACAACAATGTACTTGTAGAATATCGATCGAACATACTTAACTGTCAACGATCAAGTAATCAACCAATCAAAGAGCATTTACTTAATTTATGGAGACAACATATACGAGGGAAATGAAAGTATAACTAGAAAAGGAACGAAATTCACAAGCGTGGGATATTTCGTTACAACACTTACTACTTAAATCCCCCCAAAGGGGTCTTCACCTTGACGTGGTGGCGGGGCTATTAGAAGAAATTGTTATAAAATATTTTATGTTATTATAAATAAATTTCAGGAGTGACCATTGAACTTGGTACCCATTTAGATCTCACTTCTTTTGTCGTTGAAGTCAACAACCAAGGCATATATCATAATATTGAACTTTGCTCTCATTTCACATTTATGTTTTTGATGGGATATCATTACTTTTTGTACTTATTCATATTAAAATTAATACCAAATAGTTTTTGTTATCCTACTGTATTTTCCTACGTTTACAGGGTATAGCTGTCTTTTTTGTGTTATTTTCTATATTTTCTTGTACACTTGAAATGTTCGAGTGAATTCAGTATCCCGAAATTTTGCCAAGTTGGGGCGGTATAACGTGCGCAGGTGGTTGTATTCTACAATAGAGCTCTATTGTTCCATGATTTGACTTGCATCTAAATTGATAATATGTACAGTGAGACAGAAGTAGCTTGGCGGGCGAGAGATAACAAAATCTGCGCCCAACGAAAGCATTCAAATAACGATCCAATCGGCGACGCCGAAATTTTCAGTAATCGTGAGTCTCAAGTACAATCGGAGAAAGAAGTTTACAAATGTAAAGTATATTCAGCCGAATATTTGTTATTTTAGAGGCTATTCGCCCGCCAAGCTACTTTTGTTACACTGTACTTCATCTAATGTTTTAACTCTGGAGAGTCCAACGTAAGCCTGCCCTTTACTAAATATAGAGGAGCCTATGTCGAGAAGAGCGCTGTCAAATTTGATCTTTCTAAGTCATCTGGAACTGGGTTAGAGTTTTGATCTATAGGTCAGTCAGTAATAAAAATGACAATTTTTGGACTTAAATATCTAAATAACTGTTTGAGGAGTGTTAATGAAATTTAAAGCACATATGTATCTCGCAAGTCTTAATATATGAGCCAAATTTGACATGTGAAATAGTTTTTATAAAGCCTAATTGTTATTACAGTTTTGCTTGTAATTTACTTTTTAAAGATTTACATTACAATGGCTGACATATTAATAATAAATTGTCAGTATGGAGGGTATAGGTAAGGAAGACCATCCCGGTGTATGAAAAAGTATCCGGCAAAAAGCGTCGAATTAGGGTGGTGCCACAGTAGCAAGTGGGCAAATTTTCCAATCTCTTAATTTTGTCGGTGTCTGTGAATTGATACAAACAAAAAATGTTAATGTGATGATTTATCCAAATAATTATAAAAGTATAGGTTATATTTACTAAATAACTTTAGACTACTTTTTATACACTGCAATATTCTCAACTACACCAGTCACCAGAAATATTAAATTTTTCAACTCAGCTCCTTTCACTTAGTTTACAACTGCTAATTTTATATCATTTCCTCTTGCTACGCTAGCATTATTTTGGTCGGTTTTTCAACTCTAATTTGATATTTACAGCTGGACAATTTTTTTACTTGTACCCCACATAGGATCGTCCTCCTTGTCTCTACCCTTCATACTTGTCAGTTACTCATCTAATCAAATGTGCTGACACAAACATCCACACAAAAATTTTGTAACAATATAATGTATATGCAATATAGCTTTTTTGGGTTTAAACGCACCTCAATGTAAAATTTTCATAAAGAAGCCACCAATTAATGACGGTAAAATAGTCACTGCTAGAAATACTGTCATGTTGCCGCGTCGTTTGTGACTTTTCTACTCGTAGTGTCATTGACTTTTAAGATTTCATTGTGAAAAAAATTTATAATAAAAACTGTTTTTTTCGAAACAACAAAACATAGTCGATGCAAAGAACTTGTAGCTTCATTGGTTAATTATTTTGAAAAAAGGAATAATAATGGCCCTTTGTTGCCCTAAAATGCTGTTGCAAAAGGTAATATGTGAATAAAATATCATTACTTTACTTTAGAAAAATTTCTATTATTTTAGTGTGTAGCTGCTGCTTTAAAAATTAGTGTAAGAACAGTAAGCAGCATTTGTCAAACAGAGAAAAAAGGTAAATAGTTCGAGTTACAAAAAAAAAGCGTTGCGCTCATAAACGAGTAACAAATACAGAAACTTTAAACACAAGCTTTTTTCGTGATACCCTTTACAATATGTACCAGAGAAGTTGTACAATTAAGTTTTTTGTTTAATTAAGTTATTTTCTGTTAATTTCCATGTTCCATGAACAATTTGTCAACGCTGCAAATGTTCACAATAATGATGTGAATGTAACTTTATTTGGCTTTTGCTATACACGTTTAGTTTGGATGACAATGCATGGTTAGTTGTGTGACGTCATTCTAAATCCAACATAGCAGAACACCCAATATGGCGGACTAGTTATTTTTAATGAACTCGTACAATATGGGTATCAAATGAAAGAGCTTGCTAAGAATAACTTGAAAAATAAAGTAACGTCACTATGAATCCAATATGGCGGACTTGAAAGATGTCGGACTAAGGTGTTTATGATTTCCTACAATATGGGGGAATTTAATTTCGTACTTCTTAAATGTACCTTAATACTGGTTATCAAGTTTTTAACGGTAATCCGAAACCAACGTATATTCGTGAAATATGCTATATTATTCATGACTTCTGTCTTTGTTAGGGCCAGTTAATCTTTGCGCCGTCGTAAGAGTCGATACTATTAATTAGTTTGTACAATTGTTTATAGAATCAACAATATTACTTTGAATAAAACCTATGAAACTTACATAAGCTTTGCCAAACATAGTTTATTTTTTAATTATCGATGTAACTACGAAAATTTTTTTTATAAAATGTTTTTCGTATATTGGAAGTCATCGGTAGTTTGGATAAAGTATTTTGCCATGTACTTCATGTTTAATGATTAATTCTCCGAGATTTCCAAAACAATCTTCGTAAGTTGTGGCATCAGAGCTTACTTTAATGCCACTTCCTAAAAAAAACCCCTTTTAATGAATATTGTTAAAAAAGATAAAATATTTATTTAGTGTCATATCAACATATTTATATTCTTTATGACACTATTTCTTAGAAATAGTATTAGAAAAAGTATTGCTATGATATTTAGCGAAGGGTGTTGGCAGGGAAACAAATGAATGGGGCCCTGCATAACTTTATGAGCAGCCAGAACGTGCCAAAAAAGGCTGTGCATAGAGAAGTGCTGGTTTCTACTCATGAATGATAGTAAATGTTGGGTTTGACAAAAGAAGCATGGAAGTAAGATTAATACTGTAGAGATGAGTAATCTAAGAAGTATTGCCGGAGTGACTCTGATCGATAAAGTAAAGAATAGTGTCATAAGGGAAGGCTGTGGTGTAAAAGAAGATGTGGTTAAAAAAATAGATGAAGGTATGCTTAGATGGTTTGGTTAGGTTACTTTCAGTCAAACAATGGAGAGCCGCATTGACGCCTTCGAGATGTATACTGCGTACATCCTGGGTAGACAGAATAACCAATAAGGAAGTAATAAGAAGAATGGGTAAAGGTAAATAGCTGCTGACAACTATCAAAAAACGAAAGCTCCAATACATCGGACACGTTATGAGGGGAGAACGCTACAATATTGTCCGGCTCGTCATCTAAAGTAAACGATTTGTGGGTAGACGGGAAAACTCGTGGCTAAAGGATCTGCGTCGATGGTTCGGACGAACATCTATAGAGATTTACAGAGGTGCAGTTTCACGCTCCATTATAGCCAGTTGGATCCTTTGGACGGAGATAGCGTCCCAAGAAACAGAAGATGGTTTGGACACATAGAGAGAATGGTTGAGAGAAGATTAGCGGAATATATTTATAAGGCGAGTTTTAATGGAAAAACGGTAGAAATCGACATCGGCGAACGTATCTCAATCAGATCGACATTGTTTTAAAGAAAGGCCAGGTCAAGAGTGCCACCTTATAGAAACGCCAGGTAAATTATACGAAGCTCTTATAAAAAACAGGTTTGAAAAGGAAATTGAGGAAAAAAAGGTGATATCAGATAGACAATTTGAATTCCGAAAAAGGCGCTCCACCATCCATGCAGTGGAATATATTATAGGAAAATGTAAGGTTAGTAGGAAAAAATGGTGTGTCCTTATTATGCTAGATGTTAAAAATGCCTTCAATATGGCAAGATGGAACATTATAATAAAAAGGCTAAGAAAAGCAGAAGTAAGCACTTATCTCATAAAAATAATCGAGGAATACCTAGAAGATAGAGATATAATAATCGATGTAGGACATAAAATGAATATTATAGAAGGAGTTCCACAGCGCTTGGTATTGGGACCAACGTTGTGGAAAATTCTATACGATGATGTATTAAAATTAACTCTCCCAGAAGGATGCCACACAATTGCATTCGCAGACGACCTCGTGGTTATGATCAACGAAAATGACATGGAAAACGCAGCAATAAATAAAATAAATAGATGGATGGCATAAAATAAGCTGGAATTAGCGCCTCACAAAACCGAGGCTGTAATAACCAGCATATAATCAAAGTGAAAGTCAAAGTGGACAACGTAACCACCAAACTAGTCAGGCTGATGCCAAATATCGAAGGACGTACTCATTCTCCTGTACGGGGCACCCGTATGAAGTGGTGTCCTAAGAATAAAAAAGTACAAATACATGCTCATAAAATCGCAAAGGAAAGCGCTACTTAGAGTAGCATGCTCTTACAAGACCGTGTCGACAGAAGCGCTGCTGGTAATAACGGGAATAATAACCATAGACATTATGGTTATGGAGAGGACAAGAATACACGAATTAGAGCAAGGACTTCAATCTGTAGTGAGAAAAGTGGCAAGGCAGGAGTTACTATTGGAATGGCAATAAAAATAAAACGAGCCCAAAACTAAAGCCCAATGGACAAAAAAAACTTATCCCCGAACTCAAACCATGAATTACCTGCAGTTTTAGTGAAGCCGACTACTTCCTGACCCAAACACTGTCAGGACACGGTTCCTTTAAAAACTACACGGTCAAACACACCCCCTTCGAATGCATTAGGTGGGATAGAGAGCGCCAAGAAGTACAAAGGGAAGTGGACACAACATTAACCGTAGGAAACATCACTCAAAGTAAGCTGAAAAACCATAAGAACTGGAAACTGATCCACAATTTCATAAAGAAAATAATGAAAAACAAAGAAAACGAGGAAAGGCAACTTCAGTCAATGGAGGAAGGGTGAGGACAAAAAGTAAAAGAACAAGAGAGGGCGAGGGGTGGTTTTGACCGGTAGGAGTCCAGCACTACTGTTACGCGATGGACACCAAGTGAACATTGCCCATGAGGGTTTCCACCCCACCAAAAAAAAAAGTCAAGAGTATCAACAACCAACGAGCATGTATGAGAGCACTGATAAAAGTAGAGGAAGCAAAAGATGTGTGTAAGAACCGTAGCAAGTGGTCTTTGCCTACCCCTTACGGGAAAAAGTCGTGACTATATGTATAACACACCAAAGCGTTTTGGTGAAGTAATGAAAATATAAAGAAACTTTTATACCTGAAAAGCCAGGTTTGCTTATGTCGGTGATTGTAGCTAAAATAAATAAATGTCACTGAGAAAGCTCCAAATAATAATCAAATAGGTTTTTTTTAAAAACCTTACTATCCCTTTCTCTCTAAAACACTGAAAACCAGTTGCGTAAAGCCATTCTCCAGTACAGTACAGTACATATTCCCACTCACGTGTGTTGAAACACACTGGCATTTGTCATATGCATGTTTGCTGTATCGTAGACGCAGCCCTACGTGATTCAGCACAACGCTGTTGTGTTGATACGCGACGGTATTTTTATCGCACTAACTGGCGAAAAGTACCACGCTTTAGAAGTCAAGAAAATTACACTATCGTAGACATATTGTAGCTATGCAAAAGAAATCAGTTTTGTTGTCACGTAAGCAATTTGATCGAATTTCTGACATGTTTGAGCAAGCGAATTTTTAGGAAGTGACCTCAAAAATAATTGGATTTAATATTGTTTTGGAAAAAATCACCAATTTAAATCAGGCGACAGCCCTTATTTCGAAAAAGCTATGGTAATAAATAGTAAAAAAATTAAAGTGCAACCTACTTCTATAGCCAGAAGAACAGCAAGAGGCTTACCAAAATCAGGAAGACGCATACAAGCTGGACAACCTTCCAAATAGGAAAATAAACGCAAAGGCAAAAAGCGGACACATAACATAATTAACCCTAGAACCACAAGGTAAAATGAGTGAAACAATTTCTACAATGTGGGGTCGCGGGCGACCTATTTATATTTTGAAAAAATAAACATGGGTGTAACGTTTTTTAAGTTGATTTTAAAAAAATATTTTAAGGTTTTCTATTTTTTAACTTAAAATATTTGTAAAAAATAAAAAAAACAAAACATACAGAGTGAGTTAAAAATAAAAAGTTCTTATTTTTGAACTACCTTTCATAGGGTGACAAATATTTAAAACCAAATAAAACTAGAATAGAAAGTGGTATAACTTTAGGTTTTACAATCCTCACAAATGCTAAACTGATGTTCTGCACACATATTTTTTGCACAATGAACACAAACATGACGGCCTTTTTTATCGCGTTTTCTTGGACAGAAATCACATCGGCTAGGCTCTTTCTGAAGATTTGCAACATATTGTTGTTCGTCTGGATATCACAGGTAATTCCGAATGGATCGCCTTTGTCAGCAACAGTTGATTACCTGCCCTTTTGTAACGTCAACTTTGCCGTTTTTATTTTCAACGCCGGCACTGGTTGCCCTTTCATATAATTTTTAAGTAGTGGGATTAATTTATTATTAAAACTGCGTTTGTCGATTTAATAAGGCAGGTTCAATACTAACCAAGTAAAGTAAAAATTCGAAAAAAGTTGATCAAACTTTATTTCTCTTCTTTTATGGTTAAAAAAGCGAAAAAATTAAACGGTGAGTTTTAATTTTATTTTATTTTCATTTTTAAATAAAATCTTTCATTAATGATTTGGAAAATTTATTTATTTATAAAACTATTTTATTCTGGTGTCGTTAATGAATAGATTTTTATAATTGAGGAAAAAATTTTTATAATTGAGGAAAAAAACTAAGTGGATCATTATTTTCAGTGATTGGCTTTTTTTTATTTATGGATTTTTCAATTCTTCTTTTTTGAAACCTTTTTGGATTTTTTGGAACTTTCATTTTTGGAAGTTTTTCGAAAGCTTCTCCGAAGCCTTTCTGTCCTTTTTTTGATCTGGAGGAGATTCCTGCTGATGTCCTCCTCATTTTGATCTGGAGGAAATTTTTTTTATCTGGTTCACCGACTGGCGTAGCACACCATATTCGAATATGAAATATTTACTAGATTTCAAGTTTTTTCTTTAAAAAAGAACATTGGTATAAGTTTTCTGGTAATACTTTCTCCTGCATCTACTGTGGGAAACAATTATACATACATACATAAAGTCACGCCTTTTTCCCATAGGGGTAGGCAGAGACAACTTCCTTCCACTTGCTAAGGTTCTTACACACATCCACAGTTTGTAATGCTTTCTTCTCTTTTAAAAACCATTACTTTCGTTTTGCTTACATTTATTTTTATCCCTTTGATTTTTAGGGCATCATGCATAACATTAACCATCGCCTGCATCTTCTCTTCAGATGATGCTAATATGACTTGTTCATCGGCGTAAAGAAGGCATTTGACGATCAAATCATTCATTTACAATTCATACGCACTTTTTTTTAAATCTTTTAAACAATTGTCTATGTATAAGTTAAACAGCCATGGCGAAGCCACACATCCCTGTCCTACACCATTTTCGATGTTAAACCAGTCCGTGCAAGTTCCTGACACAAGCAGTGGAATCCTCGTAAAGTGATTTCAGTGCTCGTATTAAACTACCACTCACCAATGTCGACCACAATTTACTCCTCACCACTCTGTCATAGGCCTTTTCCAAGTCTATAAAAGCGCAATAGACCTTCTGACTTCTAGCCAAGAATTTGGCTAGGTTAAAAAAGCGGTACAGCAGATTAGCTACCACGTTTTTTCCAGCCTTCAACATTTCAACTGTTATCCTGTCGTACCCAGCAGCTTTACCCAATTTCATACTGTTCAACGCTTCCACAATTTCTGTCGTACTAATTTCACTTTCATTGCAATTTTTCCGAATGGGGCCTGTACTTGTGTATATTCTCTCTTAAATAAACTTTCGAAGTATTCCTTTCATCTCTTTAATACGCATTCCTCTCCTTTTACCATACTACCATCTTGGTTTCCGATTTTTTCCAGTTGCGAGGTAGTATTTTTACCTCTGAAGGTTCTTATGGACTTCCAGAAGAGTTTAATATTGTTTTGGAAATCGTCAGATAAGAATAATATTTATTGGTTGATCATGCATCCCAAGTATTGAGTGACTTGTTCAATGCTCTCTTCATTTATGGATATTGTGGTATTTGGAGTATTGTTTCTACTTATGGCTATATATTTGGTTTTACGGATGTTAATTTTGAGACCCAATCTTCGACTTTCTTCATTGACCTTATCTAGTAGAGTTTGTAGATCATTTGCACTATCCGCCAATATCACGGTATCATCCGCATATCGAATATTGTTTATGGGAATTTCGTTTACTTTAATGTCTATGGGTCTGTCGGAGATTGACTCAGTGAATGCTCTTTCCACACACAAGTTAAACAACATCGGAGACAAGATACACCCTTGGCGGACGCCCTTATTTATTTCAAAATCCTTAGTTGTTCCTGCATTCTGAATTCGGATTTCCGTTCTTTGGTTCCAGTACAAATTACCTATAAGTCTGATATCCTTTTCCTCCAGTCCCAATTTCCTAAGATATGATTTGAGGAGATCGTGTTTTACATTGTCAAATGCTTTTTCGTAGTCAATAAAACACAAAAAGACGTCCTTTCTTTGATCCTAACAATTCTGCACTAATGTTTGGAGACTGAATATGGCTTCTCTTGTTCCAAAACCGCTCTTAAATCCAAATTGACTAGCACCACTTACTTCCTTACACCTCCCATACAGTCTCGTGTGTAGAACTCGAAGAAAGAGTTTAAGGAAATGGCTCATTAGGCTAATGAGACGGTAGTCTTTACATTCGGTTGCGTTGTTTGATTTCGGAAGTGTGACAAATGTAGAGCTGAGTCAGTCCTCGGGAATATGTCCAGTATCATAAATATTGTTAAAGAGTCGGACAATGATATCAAGGTTTTGTTCGCTAACCAAATGAAACGTTTCTGAATACATATCGTCAGGGCCTGGAGCTTTGTTATTTTTCATTAGAGTTATGGCATGTTTAATTTCACTCTTTAATATACTTGGTCCTAATAGCGTTATTATTTCATTTTTGGGATTTCCTGGTCTGTTATCTTGGAAAAGACTAATGGTGTATTTTCTCCATATTAGTAGCAGTTTTTTGGTGTCCAATATTATTTTATTGTTTTCATCCTTAATGAAACTTATATCCTTATTGTTATAATATTCCAGCGATTTCTTTGACTTTTTTATGGAGATGGAAACTGTCTCCTAGTTTGCTTAGATTTTATGCCTCCAAACATCTTTTAGTCAGCCAGTTTTCTTTTGCTGTTCTTATTTCATTTCGAATTCTTCTTTGAAGACTTTTATAGTCTGTATAGTTTTTGTTGATTTTACATTGCCTTCGTTTTTTCATTAAATCTAGAATATCATCAGTCATCCATTAGTTTCTTGTATGCCCTTTGGTAGTTGTGAGGAAGGTTTCATTTGTGTTTTTAAAAACTTCTTTGAGTTTAAGCCAATGTTGCGAACAATGTGGTGGTCATTGCGGAGATTTCTAGGTGTATAATCGTCTTGGTGGGAGTGTATTTGTAATCACAAGATTGTTCTCTTCGCAGTACTGAACTAACCTTTCACCTCTTTCGGTTCTTTCACCTAAGCCGTAATCACCAACCACTGATCCCATTATACCCTTACCAACTTTAGCATTGAAATCTCCTAGAATTATATTGATCTCGTTCGTTTTTGTAAGTTTTAGGGCACTATCAAGTTGTCTGTAAAAATCTTCAATTTTTTTTTTATTTGATTCCATCAATAGAGATCTTAAAGCAATCGCCGAATGGGGAACCAACAATCTTGTTCAGTTCAACGCCCAGAAAACACAAAGCGCCACGTTTTTCAAGAAAGTAAATTTCTCAAAAAATTCCATTACAATGTCCGGAAATACCCTTGAATCAAGTGTCTTCATCTCGATTTTGGGAGTCACGATGTCTAATAATATGTCTTGGCATGACCATGTTGCTAACACCGCAAAGTCAGCAAGCCAAAAGCTAGGTTTTCTGTGGAAAGCTAGAAAGTTTTTTACTCCTGATCAACTGTTGACGACGTACAAGGCTCAAATCCGACCTCTACTGGAGTATTGCTCGCATATATGGGGTTCAGCACCAAGGCATTCTCTTCGTCTTTTAGATTCCATTTAGAAAAGGGCCATTCGGTTGGTAAACAGCTCAACTCTCACAGATACCCTTCACCCACTAGAACATAGAAGGAGAGTTGCAGACCAGACATTACTCTACATATATTTCCATGGCATATGCTTCAGAGAAATTAAAACTCTTATACCACCACTGGCCACATTCGGCCGAAAAACTCAGCACGTTGATCAGTCTCACCCATTTACTCTCAAGATTGACTCTACAAGGACCAATCTCCATCAATAATCCTTCTTTTACAGGGCTACTACGGAATGGAACAAGCTTCCAAAATCAGTTTTCCAGAGAACTATGACCTGCAACTTTTTAAAAAGCGGGTCCACAATCATCTTCTTTCTATAATCCCTCCCCCTTCTAATAGTCGCAGTGCGGGCCGTCCGCGGCCCACATGATAGGTCTACCCTTTTTGCGACTATTTTCAGTAAAAAAAAATCTTTTAGTCCCATACAAATTTTTTAATTACCATTATTGTTTAAATGAAAATTTTTTATATACAAAAATGACTTTAAAAAATTAAAAATAGGTTAAAGCGATTTCTAATCTGCATTATCTATTTCGTGTTGAATTGCGCGAGAAATTGTCTACTATATAGCAAACATGCATAAGACAGATGCCAGTGTGTTTCAATACACGTGAGTGAGAAAATTTGCTGCGCTATACTGGACAATGGCTTTACGCAAATCGGTTACCATATACTAACAGTATTTATATGTGCGGGGAAGGCAATGTGTCGAGGTTGTATCAGAAGTTCAATTTTTTTTTTAAATTTGGTTGTTTATTTTTTACATACCCTCTGGTTTTAATGTTGTGGGTGGAATAATTACTGATCTTGGTACAATATTTTTTTGAAGAAGGTTAGGATTTTTGTAAGTGGCTTCATTTGTCGTTCTTGGAATAAACCAACCTTCAGGCAATATGTTAGTCGTTTTTTCCTGGGCTAATAAATTTTTTCGTACTTCTTTAGCTAGTAAAAAAAACATAATCAAATTACCACATTTTATATTTAAAAAAAGATATGTTACTACATTTTTCTGAAATATTTGTAAATTATTAAAAATTAAGGTCAAATGTAACAACGTACATCATGCGCAAAACTGCAAATATTGCAGAAGCCATAGTCAACGTTGTTAATATAATTTTTTGGTATAGAAAATATCTCAACGGTAAAATATAAAATATCTTCTAAATTTTAAAGTAACAATCGAACCTCCAAGAGTTCACTTTAAGAGACTATGGGTCATACATATGTATATAAATACATTTAGTCACGCCTTTTTCCCGTAGGGGTAGGCACTTTCTTCCACTTGCTACGGTTCTTACACACATATTTTGCTTCCTCTACTTTCATCAGTGCTCTCATACATGCTCGTCGGTTGTTGGTACTCTTGAACTGGCCTTTCTTCAAAACAATGTTGATCTGATCGAGATATGTTCGCTGAGGTCGACCTCTACCGACTTGTCCATTACACTCGCCTTGTAAATTTGTTTCGTCAATCTTTCCTCATCCATTCTCTCTACGTGTCCAAACCATCTAAGCATTCCTTTATCTATCTTTGTAACCACATCTTCTTTTACACCACAGCGTTCTCTTATCTCACTATTCCTCACTTTATCCAACCGAGTCACTCCGGCTATACTTCTCAAACTACTCATCTTCGCATCACCAGGGTCATATGAATAAAAATAAGTTTGTACTCTAGGCATATACTCAAGAGCCTGAGCATAAATTAAGAGTTTATATTTTAATCCATATGAATAAAAGTTATCGCAGCTTTTTAAGTAAATGCTCTAATTAAAGTGAGCAGATACTCTTTACTGGCTACGCGATATGTCACCAAGACATATTATACAGTGCTTTCATTTTAAAACCAGCCAGTCCGAATAACTTCTGATTTTGCGTAAATGTAAGAAAAACAAAAGACACATCGAATTTTAAATCAAGGGAGAGGTTTAAAAATGTTATTCTGCTGTTTCCAAGTGGCACCTCTTTAACATCTCCACCCCTTTTTTAAAATGTCAAATAGTAACCTTGTGATACATCAAATAAAAACCCAAAAAAATGCAAATTAGCCGTATAAACAACAATTTATTCTATCGATTTATTTTACAGATAACATTAAACATAGGGAAATTACAACATAAACTGAAATGAAGTTTACAAACAGCTCCTTAAATTTATATACAGTAACTGTTTAAAAATCCACCACCACCCAGGCAGCTTATTATAAATAATGCAGTTATTAAAAAGGTAATAGGGACTACAACATATTTGGTAACCACAATCAACGAGAGTTGAGATCATTCTCTCGAAATACGTTGTCGAATAGAAATGGCTCGTGCTGCATTCCTTAAAAGGTCCA
This sequence comes from Agelastica alni, assembly GCA_950111635.1. Lineage (NCBI taxonomy): Eukaryota > Metazoa > Arthropoda > Insecta > Coleoptera > Chrysomelidae > Agelastica > Agelastica alni. The sequence continues at coordinate 2,927,757 of OX467714.1, forward strand.
AATTGTAAATGCCACTTTCTGAACTTAACAACTAAAATACGACTTCTCCGATGCTTTGTTTCCTGTGCTCCTATATGGAGTTGAGTCATGGACTGTAACAGATGCAGCCAGTAAAAGGTTGGATGTATTTGAGATGTGGCTGTATCGACGTATACTAAGAATCCCTTAGACGCCCATGTTACAAACAAAAGAGTCCTTGACGTTTTAAACAAGAAAAGGGAGATCATGAGTACAGTCAAAAGTCGGAAATTGGAATACTGAGAACTTGGTTTTCAACCTCCACCACGGGTCTATTTAGGGCCGCAGATGATAAAATAATTATTGCCAGAATGATCGCCAACGTCCGGTAACGGACAGGCACTGAAAGAAGTAGAAGAAGGGTTCAAAGTGTGTTTCGTTATTTTGTAGGTATAATTATAACCTATTTTCAAAATCTCCTCGAACTCTTAACAAAGTTTCGCTAGTAATTCGTCTACATTCTTTAGTTATTCTAAACTTTAGTTCTTTAATGTCTTTGGAAGAAGTTTTGTAAACTAATGTTTTTAAATAGCCTCACAGAAAAAAGTCAAGTGGTGTTAGATCTGGAGATCTCGCCAGCCATTCCATAAAATCCCTTCTGCCAATCCAATGTCATGGAAATCGTTCGTCTAGCCATTGTCATACAGCTAGTATAGTAATGTGGTGTAGCTAAGTTTTGTTGAAGATATATATTTTGTTTATCTTCCCTGTTCATCGACTTGTCTTTCTAGTGACTGAGTAATAAGGGAATCAATTATATTTTCTATTTATTGTAGGTACAATTCTCCCCTTAGGTTTTGTCAATAAAAAGTAGTCTAATTATTTTATTTTCTAGAATACTAGCACATTGATCTTCGCTGGAAAGTGAGTATTATCTTGTCGAAACACGTGGGGATTTTTGTCATCCCAGTAACTACAATTATGATTGTTAACCTATTCATTTAAATAAAACGTTGATTTATCACTGAAATAAACATTTTTAATCAAATTAGCGCCTTTTTGTATTTTTTGGGACATTGTTCACAAAATTCAATTCTGCGGTCGTAGTCGTCTTCACTGAGCTGATGATGAATTTGTTTTTATAAGGAAAAAACTAATGTTATTTTAACACTGTGTATAAAACCAACAGATATATTTGAGTTTTGATACTTTTGGAATGAAAAAGGTAGGATCTTAAGCAAAATTACCCAGTACTTCAATTTGTGCACTTCGTCAAGAACTCTGGAATTATTATGTTTTGTTATGTTATTAAAATTTAATTTAGTTTAGTTTGTAAGACCATTTGTATCTTTAATGATTATGTAAAATGTTTTTTTTTGTAAATTAGATTTATCTATTTCAATAAATTACTACTATTGCAAACGGATTCAGTTTCTCCAAATTTCCGTACTATTTTTATGATGATCTGGTGACCTTTATTTCTATCAAGATGCCTTTAAAAACTCGAGCTGTTCCTCGGGCGCACTTGTTTTGATGACCGTAAATAATTATTATTTCTATTCGTTCTTGCAAAGAACTTTTTTAAAATAACTCAAGATACTACAGCTACAAATATTGGCTAATTTAACGTCACGAATAACTAACTAAATATACTATTAGATAATATTTTTGAAACAAAATGACGAAAAATATCAAAAGAGGTGACATGTATTTAGAAATAAGTTAATTAATGCCTATTTGGACATCTACCTATCCAACAGTGGTGTAGGTCGTTTTTGTTATGGTCTTATGTTATTTCACAAAATGCGTTGTTATCAGCAAAATAAATGAATAAAATAAATTGTTGTCTATATGGCTGATTTGGATTTTTCTTGCATTTTCATTTGATGTATCTCAAGGTAGGAGTTATTAGATATTTTAAAAAAGTGGTGGGCGATGTTAAAGGGGTGACACTTGAAAACATTTTTAAACATACTACTTAATTTCTTCTTTTTATTCTTTATAAAGACCTTTTGGTCTGTCTATTTCGAAGGCAGGTCAGTGTTGTTGATTCTCCTGCGATAGAGATGTCCAACTATCTTTTCATCTTTTTGGTGGTCTTTCGATTAGCCTTTTACCATCTGGATTTCCATTAAGCACAATCGTGGCTATTCTTTCGAAGTCCATTCTTTCTACATGGTCCCGCCAGTATCTTCTGCGCTTTCGTCCCTATCTGATTACATCTTTCACCTTGCATGTCTCTTTTATTGTTGCGCCCCTCACTCTATCCCGTAGTGTCTTTCGCATGTTTTGTATATTCGAACTTTGCTGTCGATGCTCATATGTTTGTTGACCCATATGACGTCTCTTAAACAAGCTTTACGAGGCTTTGTTGATCTGGGATTTTAGATCTTAAATTGGTTTGTTGCAGTTAGAGATGACCGCTTCAAGGTATCTAAAAGTTGTGATTTGCTCGACAATTTCATTATTTATAACCGGCTTACACCTCGTAGGTTCACTGGTAAATATCAATTGATATTTGCATATTAAATTGTGTGCTGACCTAATTAAATCCGTAAAGTTGTCTTTGCAGATTGTCCTCCGTTTCTGCCTATATTGTGGAGTCATCAGCGTAGCAAATTATGCTAATGGGTTTTCTGTTTATCCTATACCCCATTCTTAAGCCACTAACCTCTTTAATGATATTGTCCATAATCAGGTTAAATAGAAATGGGCTTAAGCTATCCACTTGTCTTATACCCTGTGATATCGGTACATCATTTGTTAATTTATGAACAACTTTAATTCGGGTTGAATTGCCTGTGTTTAGACAGCGTACAGTGCAACAGAAGTAGCTTGGCAGGCGACTAGCCTCTAAAATAACAAATATTTGGCTGAATATACTTCAAATTCGTAAACTTCTTCCTCCGATTGTACTTGAGACTCACGATTACTGAAAATTTCGTCGTCGCCGATCGGATCGTTATTTGAATGTTTTCGTTGTTCGCAGATTTTGTGGTCTCTCGCCCGCCAAGCTACTTCTTTTGCACTGTACTGTTTTTATAATTCTTGCCAGGGTTAGTTTTTTCTTTAAGATATTTATAATGTCTTTCAGTCGGACACGGTTAAATGCTTTTGTTAAATTGATAAAACATGCAAAAGCGGGGGAGTCGATTTCTATTGCTTTTTTTTTTATTTGGCGTATGATAAATAGGGCGTCAGTTGTAGACCTATTTTTCCGAAATCCTTGCAGTTCGTCTTTAGTTTTGATATGTCGTTTAAGGTAGGTAATGAAAAGTCGAATGAACTGGCACGAGAGGGGTCGTCACAAACTCTCTATGGACCAGGACCCGCAGTTGGAGTAGCAGAATCCTACGTTAAAGCGAAAATCCGCTCATATTAGGACAGGGAGCACAGGAATCTGTGGAGAGACGAACCCAAGGCACGTAGGGCCTACAGCTTCTTGGGGAGACCTGACAAAAAAATAGCCCAACAACTGATGGGACTAAATAGTGGACCACTAGGAATGGTAGTGGGTCTGATTACAGGCACTGCCGGCTTAGGGGTTACTCAAAAACATTGGGCCTCGTAGAAGACAGCTGTCGCAGGTGTGATAAGGGGGCACAGAAACGTCACGGAACTAGCCTGGCTGAGATATAAATTCTTCGAAATGCAATTTTGCGAACCGGAGGAGGTTATGAAGATCCCCATGAGCGCATTAGCTCTCTACATAGAGAGCACGAAGCTCATAAAAAGAGAGAATAAAAGGAGGGACGGTAAAATGGACTCAAAGTCTAATTACCTATGCGGAGAAATTTTCTACGACCGCACCCTCAACCATATAAAATAAAATGAATGTCTTTTAAGGTTTCTTTAATAAGGTAGGTGAATAATTTCATGGTAAAGCACAGAAGAGTTATACCCCTGTAGTTCTCTGGGTTGGTTTTTTGTCCCTTTTTGAAGATAGGTATGGTGAAGCTCTTACGCTAATAGTCGGGGATTGTTTGTGAGCTTAATATTCCATTAAAAAGTTTTGCGAAATCATTACCACCACACTTTAGAAGTTCGTTGGGTATATTGTCCACACCCGGTGCTTTTCTATTTTTAAGCTTTTTTGTTTTGTTTTTTCTTTTTCTTCCTGTAATGATATTCATACCTCTTCTTCTTCTACCTCCTAGCTCCCATCTTTTAATTCAAAATTCGAAGTGTTTTAATTTTTTTTGCATTTGCGCAAAATCAAAAGTTATTTGGATTGGCCGGTTTTGAAATGAAAGCACTGTATATCATTTTAGGTAACTCTTTAGCTTCTGTCGGCCTTGTCTTTTGTTATAAGCAGCCTCTTTTTGTCGTGGACAACCAACTGGATTATCTCTTGAATAAAATACTATCGGGTCCAATTCATCTTTTAGAAATTGTTTCACATTGTGTAATATGAAAAAGCACTTGATAAGCTTGAAAACTTTCTCTATTAAAAGGCGAACTTTATATTCTTAAATTCAAAATCGTTGCTTTAATTAACCAAAATATCACTCGTTTTCTGGTAAATAAATTACTAGAAGCATACTCCTGTGCGATGTCATATCCTTTATCTCCCAAGAGTAATGCCTGACTGTTTTGAAAATTGTTTTACGCAATTTAGTAGATCTGTGAATTGCACCATATTCGGATATAATAAACAGATCAAGGCCATGAACATTGGCTTTTTTATCTTTATGTGGGTACAATTAATGACGCCTATTGCACAGGGAAAATTATATCTTTTTTTTTTTTTTGGTCATATGTATATCTCCAAATTTTATTGAAGAGTTTGTATTTTCGATAATTTTAATCATATCCTGCGTCACATCTTTTGAAACAGAAGATTGGTGGACTTTTAAATCTTTCCCTACTCCTGATTGAAAATCCGGGTCTGCTACATACCTTAAAATTATTTTAGCTTATCAACTTTACATATCGCACTGCCCCTTCTTTTAGTCAGCTCTTTGACCAAAAAATGGTTTAACATTCACTTAATGTTTTCTTTTGTTATATATAACACTTGAGATACTTGATGAGTGGGAAGGAGGCTTTGCCATAAATGGGAAAAAAATTTCAAATCTTAGATATGCTGACGACACTCTTCTGAACGCTTATTTAGCAGAAGAACTTACAGAATTGATACAACGACTCGAGAGAACATCAAAAGAGTATGGTCTAAAAATCTACTATGCCAAATCTAAAGTATTGATAGTTGATAGATCGAATAAGACAGCAAACAGACCACATTACATTGCCAACTGTGAAGTGGTAGATCAGTTTGTTTATCTGGGTGCCCTTATCCACTCCTCCGGCAGCTGCGAGATGAAGATCCGCCGTCGTATTCAACTTGGCCGAATAGCAATAAGCCAATTACATAAAATTTGAAAAGATCGATATATATATCCATCAATACCAAAAAATCACTGGACCATGCCCTCCATTTTCTGGTACGCTTCCGAGACATGGGTTATGAAGGCAGCCGACAGGCGTCGGGTCGACGCCTTTGAAATGTGGGTATGGCGAAGAATGCTAAGAATACCGTGGATGGTACATCGCACCAATGTGTCAGTGCTGAACGAGATTGGACCATTAAACCGTCTCAGTAGCTAGACATCAACACGAATACTGAACTTCTTCGGACATATAACTCGTCACGACAACATTGAGAGACTGATTGTCCAGGGCAAACCCCTTGGCAAAAGGAAACGCAGACACTCCCCATCTAGATGGACAAACAATGTATCAAAAGTAACCGAGCGTCCACTAGTGAAAGCCATTAGAACTGCTGCTGACCGTGGGAGATGGCGAGAGACTGTAAGAAGAGTTCTGAGTAATAACACCTGACATTAACTTGTGATCACTACACGTCGTTTTTGACGTTAGACTAAGAAGAAAAATAACACTTTACAGTCATCGCCACAGGCCGTTTTTCTGGGTTCATAGTATTACTTTGCTCGCAGATTTATAAACTCAATTATTACAATTTCGCTGAAACTGAGTCTTCCCCAAAAGAGACTTCCTTCATGAGCCTTAGAACCTCATACAACCATAAACTTTTTAACTTTCTGTGCATGAGCGTGTGTGTGCATGTGCGTGTGCGTGTGCATGTGCGTGTGCGTGTGCGGGTGCGTGTGCGTATGCGTGTGTGTGTGTGTATTATTTTAATTTCATATTTTTTGCCATCTCTCTGCTGTTCTTGCCCTCTTCTCCTTTTTATATTCTGGATATGATATATGCGTACTCTTTTATTTATCATTAGGTATATCATCACACATAAAATATCCGCTGATACCGTTTTGTACACTATATCCGTGCATAGTAACCTGAACTGACTGGACAACCCTTTATAAACTTATTATCTTGCACATCCCAGGACCCCTGATGTTGGGAAGGATCCTGGTAAGAGCCGATACTTATCTCCCTGCTTACCACAGGTTTTTTTTATGTGTTAATTAAAGATTTGATTGTCGTCCAACCAAACGCTGAGATATTTTAAGTATTTCTTTGATGTTATTTTAACGTCATCCAACGCAAAGTGAATCTCCTTCCCCTTCCTAGGTCCTCTAGCTATGTTGGTGTTTGATTTGTGGGGCGCGATCTCTAAACCATGGTAGTCTTTTCAATGCACTTTTCACTTTGGTATATCCAGCATCAGAATGCCGTTATAAAGGATGTTTCTTAGTGTTGGACCCAGTACCGAACCTTGTGGTACCACTTGCGTAAGCTCCATTTCCGTGTTGCCAGAGGTCAGTTTACGTCCAGTTACGATAGTTTTAGATGACTGGGCGCTAATATCTTGTCGTGTCAACTGTTGGTTAATGATATGCCACTTGGCAGTATTGAACGCATTTTTGATGTAAATCAAGACGATCGCTCCCCTTATCCTACGGGACCGGTTTACCTATTACATGTCCGCTTTGGTGGCATCAACTGTAGACCTTCCTGCTCTAAAGCCAAATTGATTGTTGGAAACGCCTGCCTTATCGTCAATTTCGACCACTAATCTGTCATTTATTATATATTCGTAAACTTTTCTAGGCAATCTAGGAAACAAATAGGTCTATATTTGAGTGCCAGACGAGGATTACCCTTAGGCATTAGTATAGCTTTACCCTTTTTCCATGGATCAGGGAACATCCATTTGGTATCTTCTTAGTCCATTACATTATTCATAATGTGTAGTGGTTGTTGTGAATTTCTGTCATTATCCAGTCTGAGCAGGACGTGACTAATAATTTGTTGCCATCGTTGCCTGCTGTTAGCCTCTCTTGTTTCTGTCTCTAAATTTAGGCCAGTTAAATTCCGAACGGTGTCTGTCCATCTCGTTGGTGATCGGCCTCGTCGTCTTTTACCAAATGGCATTCCCTGTGCTCTATTCTTACTTGTTTTAATATGGATGCGTTTGATCTTCGAGCAGTCCATTGGATTCTTATTATTCTGCGCCAACACCATGTTTCAAACGTATCAATTCTCCGTCGATCAGCGGCCTTGATCACCCACGTTTCCGAAGTGTACCAAAAAACTGAGAATACCAGTGATTTTACCAGAGCTTTTTTGTTTGGATGGAGATGTTGCGATCTTTCCATACTCTGGTGGGTTAGCTCATAGCTGTTTTACCCAGTTGAATGCGTCTACGAATTTCAGGTTAACAATCCCCATTTGATGTTATTATTGACCCTAGATACACGATCCTTCCGACGATATCATAATTTGCCACCTTGTGTGGTTGTGAAGCACCTTTTTGTTCTTGGTTGATAATCATGATCTTCGTTTTTTTGTAGTTTTTTTGCAACCCATATCTTAAGCTCACAGATTCGAGTCTTTCGAGAAACATCGTCAGTTTTTTTCATTACTGGCAACCAAAAGGGTGTCATCACATATCTTAAATTTCAAATTTTTTGACCGCCCACAACAAAACCGCTGTCCCTGTTCTCCAGCACTATTCTCATTAAGTGTTCCGAATATAGATTAAATAGCAACGGAGATAATACACAGCCCTGTCTAACTGCTTTTTAACCAAGGCTTTCCCAGAGAAAGAGTTGTTCATCTTTATGACTGCCTTACTGTTTGCATTTAAATTCTGAATGAGCATTACGAGATGAGATGGCACACCCATGTCCAAAAAAATATTCCATATCCTTGTCCATATCACATTATCGAATGCTTTTGTAAAGTCTACAAAGCAGAGGTAAAGGGGGCCATAATGTTCTCTAGCTTTTTCGATCAAAATTCGTACATTAAGAATCTGCTATCTTATACCCCTACCCTTCACAAAACCTGCCTGCTTTGGGCTAATTTAAAATTTTGTAGTCTTGAATGGATAATATGGAGCATGATTTTACTGGCATAGGAGATTACAGCGATGAGTCGATAATTATCGCAATTATATTTGTTGCCTTTTTTGTGAAGAGGTTTAATCACAGAAGTGGACCAGTCACAGGGCCATTGAGCTGTTTCCCATATCATCTGACAGAGATTTTGTAACGTTGGTAGGCAGTGTTCATCCAGATGTTTTCATATTTCACCTGCAATGCCGTCAACACCGACTGCTTTTTTGTTACTTAGGTTACGCACAGCTTCTTTAACCTCGCAATATGGCTGGTTCCAGTGTATTGCTCGTGATAGTCGTAGAAGCAATGTCGTCATCATATAGGCTCTGACAGTACTCTCTCCATATTTCAATGACTTGATCTAATTCCGTCTTCAGTACGCCATTCTTATCTGCTGTAGCATAAGACTTTCGTTTGAAGCTTCGGGTTATACAACCCGTTAAATAGGTTCGGGAGGTCGGGTATTTGTTGTAATGTTTGCTTTACAGCACCCGGCATTATCCCATCTGGATCAGGAGATCGCTTGTTTTTTAGACTATTCGCGGCTTAAAATAACTCTCTCAGAGTAAAGTGCGGGAGTGATTCTATAGGCACCTGTGGTATTTGTTCTTCAATAATTTGATAATATATATAATAATTAAAAAAAAGTCAAATAAACGTCAAATACGCTTGTCGTGTTAAAGTCGCTCCGGAGAAAGTTAGTAATATTCCCGAAAGTACACACAATTTAATTGTCCCGATAAGTATAAGAGCTACTATAACCAAAATCAACAAAAACATAAAAACAACATCCAAATCCAAAAAAAAAACAAAGAAGAGAAAGTAAGATCTGCTAGGGCTTCGAAAATATTTCCAGTGGAAGTTAAGCTGGCAAATAAATAAAAAAATATATATATATCAGAAAGCCTTCGAATAAAACGACTTGGTTGGCAGAGTCCAAAAGAGCCTCTGACGATAAGAGACTTAAATTATTTTAATTGATAAGTTTTGTTTATTCCGTTTTATTATTAATTATATTTCTCGGACTTATAATATAATTTAAAAAAAAAAGAAGGAAATTAAAAATCATTATATATTGTACATTTGCGGGAAGTTCTCTATTACAGCAAATAGAAGCATTCAATAGATCGGTTTTATTCCCAAGACCAATAATTTAATTGCCTATTCACCAATTTTCTATTGTCTGTCGACTTGAATTTTTTGGCATTTAATTTAAATCTGGCTTGGTTAAATCTACCATACATTTATTTTTACTTTAAATTTGTTTGCTGGAGTTTTCCGTAAGTGCGATTAATATATTTCCTAAAAGATTTAAAATTTTATTTGTTCTGTCAGATTAAGAGTTTCTTTGACATTTATTTAAATTTAATTTTAATTTGTTATGTATTTATTTTAGTATTAATTGTATTTATCTCATGGGAAGCCAACACGATAGCGATAGGCGTCACCACCTGTCATGTCATGCTTCCTGTGAAGGTGAAACGTGGACTGCAGACAGTCACTTTGCTACTTTGAATGTGAGGGGAGGATTGAATAATAAAGTTAATGAAATTTACACAATGATAAAAGAAAGACGGATTAATGTTCTTTGTGTAAATGAAACCAAGCGGAAAGAATGTGAAACCACAACACATGGACCTTATACAGCCTACTGGAGTTCCGGAAACCAGCAGAGGTTCTCAGGGCGTTGGTGTGATACTCTCTGCTAGAATGAATAAATGTCTGACTGACTTTCAATGTATAAGCCCAAGACTCCTCTGGGTGAGGCTCAAAGTTGTTCTTACTCGTACCTTTTTGCTAGGAGCTTATGCCCCACAAGATGCGCAGTGGAACCAATCTTTAAAAGCCCAAAAAGAGAGGCAGTAGTTTTGGAATAGTGTGACCAATATTTTAAATAAGTGTAACCAGAATGAAAGAATTGTAATGTTGGGTGATTTTTATAGTTGGGTAGGAGTAAAGCGTGATGAATGACAGTGTTCTGGGTATGTACGGTGACGGCAGAGTAAATGAAAACGGAGAAAGTCTACTTAAAGTATGTTTGGAGCAGAATCTTGTGGTAACAAACACAATGTTTAACCATAAAACCACTTGTACACAAGACAAGAAGGACACCGGAGAAGTATAATTGATTTTGTAATTGTAGATGAAAGATTGAAAAAGAAAGTAATGGACACTCAGGCATACCACGGTGCAGGTATTGACATAGACCACTTCTTAGTAATGAGCCGAATAAGAAGTTTCTTTAAGCGGAGGCGCCATCGTGTGCAGAAATCAAGTAGTGTACTAGAGCGTATAAAAGTTGAAAATTTGCAAAAGGAAGGTTTAAAAGAGGAGTTCGTTAGTAAATTGACCGAAAAATTTGACAGTTTAGATGAAGCATGTGAGGTTTAAGAATTGTGTAAGCCATTTAAAGAAGGAATCGTGGATATTGCTATTAAAGTATGCAGTGTAAGTAAAAGAAAGAAAAAATGCAGGTTACAGAAAATGTGGTTCAAAAAGCAGTGACAGAAAAGAAGAAAGCCTGGCTGGATTGGCTAGCTACAAAAGCCAATCAAAGAACGCAAAGGGCAACGATTAAGGATGTAAACAAGGCAAAGAATGAGTATAAAAGGTAAAAGGTGTGGCAAAAGAGGTTGCGGCAAAAAATAAGGAAAGTGATAAAGATGAATTTGATAGAAGGTTATCTGACGATTTCCAAAACAATATTAAACTCTTCTGGAAGTCCATAAGAAAATCCAGAGGTAAAAATACTACCTCGCAATTGGAAAGAATTAGAAACCAAGATGGTAGTATGGTAAAAGGAGAGGAATGTGTATTAAAGAGATGGAAGAAATACTTCAAAAGTTTATTTAACAAAGAGGATACACAAGTACAGGCCCCATTCGGAGACATGAGTGAAAGTTGCAATGAAAGTGAAATTACTACGACAGAAATTGTGGAAGCGTTGAACAGTATGAAAATGGGTAAAGCTGCTGGGTATGACAGGATAACAGTTGAAATGCTGAAGGCTAGACAAAACGTGGTAGCTAGTCTACTAGACCGCCTTTTTAACCTTTGTTGGAGAAATGGTAGCGTACCAGACGATTGGTGCAAGGCCGTTATCATGCCGCTTTACATGGGAAATGGTTCGCAGAAGGACTGTAAGAACTACCGAGGTATTAGTTTACTCAGCATAGTCGCCAAACTGTATGCAAAGATATTAATTAAAAGAGTAACGAATAAAACTGAAAAGATGATATGGGATGTGCAAGCAGAATTTAGAAGAGGAAGGAGATGTATGGATCAGGTCTTTTCATTACGAAGTATAGTCGAAAAATTCTTAGCTAGAAGTCAAAAAGTCTATTGCGCTTTTATAGACTTGTAAAAGGCCTATGACAGAGTGGTGAGGAGTGAATTGTGGTCTACATTGTCTATGTATGGGGTGAGTGGTAGTTTAATACGAGCACTAAAATCACTTTACGAGGATTCCACTGCTTATGTCAGGATAAACGGAGCTTGCACGAACTGGTTTAACATCGAAAAAGGTGTAAGACAGGGATGTGTGGCTTTGCCAAGGCTATTTAACTTATACATAGATAATTGTATAAAAGATCTGAAAGAGAGTGCGTATGGATTAAAAATGAATGATTTAATCGTCAAATGCCTTCTTTACGCCGATGATATATTAGCGTTATCTGAAGAGGAGTTGCAGGCGATGGTTAATGTTATGCATATTGCCCTCAAAAATCAAAGGGATTAAAATAAATGTGAGCAAAACGAAAGTAATGGTTTTTGAAAGAGAAGAAAGCATAAAAAACTGTGGAGTTTCGATTGAGGGAGAAAGAGTGGAACAAGTAAATGAATTTGTGTACTTGGGTTCAAAGTTTACTAAAGATGGAAAGTATGACAGTGACATTGAGCAAAGGTTGTTGGCAGGAAAACAAATGAATAGGGCACTGCATAGCTTTATGAATAGCCAGAAAGTGTTAAAAAGGCACTTCTAACGGTGCATAGAGGTGTGTTGGTTCCTACACGTATGTATGGTAGTCAATGTTGGGTTTGGCAGAAGAAGCATGAAAATAGGATTAATGCTGCAAAGATTAGTAGTCTGAGAAGTATAGCCGGAGTGACTCGATTGGATAAAGTAAAGAATAGTGAGATAAGAGAACGCTGTGGTGTAAAAGAAGATGTGGTTACAAAGATAGATAAAGGAATGCCTAGATGGTTTGGACACGTAGAAAGGATGGATAAGGAAAGATTGAAGAAACAAATTTATATGGCAAGTGTAAATGTACAAGTTGGTAGAGGTAGACCTCGGAGAACATATCTCGATCAGATCAACATTGTTTTGAGCAAAGGCCAGGTCAAGAGTACCAACAACCGACGAGCATGTATGAGAGCACTGATAAAAGTAGAGGAAGCAAAAGATGTGTGTAAGAACCTTAGCAAGTGGAAGGAAGTGGTTTCTGCCTACCTCTATGGGAAAAAGGCGTGACTTTATGTATGTATGTAATTTGAATATACACTTCTGGAAAGAACTTCAGAATTTTTCTTTGTGTTTGCTCTAGTTCATAAGGTACACTAAAAGACTTCAGTTTTCGGAAAACTATTTATATCTCTGACCCCAGGGTTCGTTCTCTAACATATCGCACATATGTTTCCATTGCTCCTTCAATGATTTATTCTCCCCATTTTTAGTTTTTTCTTGCCTCCTTTTTCCAATACTAATCGCCTTTATCATACTCTGGTCACGGCGCAATCTAGCAAGCTTACTCTTGCATCTTGTGCAGGATGTTCTTAATTCCTGTATTTCGCTATTCCACCACACCGGTTGAACTCTGGGCATGCGCCCCGCACTTTGACCCAGGCCGAGTCTCTGCTCACTTTGAATTGCTTTTGTCAGTCCTGTATCCGTAATATTATTCTGAAGTAGTTGCATGATGCCCCTGAAGGTAGGTTAGTCATAAGCTTTGTAGGAATTCTGGCCAGTTTTTTTTCTCCTTAAATTTGTCTCTATCTCGAAAGTAATGTACCTGTGGAGCCTGCCATTCCTTTATTTTTTTTGAGATCCTGACAAAGTGATATCGATTATGGAAGTCTGCACGGCTCTGACAAAGTTTTATTCGCTGCCAATATTGTATACCTACCTGTCATGTCTTTTTCATTTATCCAGTCTTTTACATAACGACCACTACGATCTGTCCTAAAGCTGTTTCATAGGCTGTTCCTTTGAGTCCCATACAACATCCTTGACAGTATCCAGTATGTGTTGTACTAGTTTGTCTATGTATTGTTTGTAAGCGCATAGTGTGATATTTGGTGACACAGAGCAATTGTACAGAGACCAGTTCTTGAAACGCAGGCAAGTAAAGACATACTCCACATTTTTTGTTTCTAAACCATATGGCGGTATTTTCATCCAAATCTTGCATCCACCTGGAGTCCTTGCAGGTGATAGCTAAATTTGGTTCCTGGAGTAGAACCGGTTCTGCGTATATTTCGCTGGCTGTCTTCTGTAGTAGGTGATGCGTATCTCTTCCTCTGTCGAGGTTTATCTGCAGAAATGTATTTCCGTATGATATAAGAAGTTTATTGCTTCTTCACTACCTCTTTACTGTTTCCTGCCTTATAAGTTATTGGAGACAGATCCATTATTCCCATCAGCACCGTAAAGGAATAGTAGATATTGATTCCTGGTGTACCTCCCGTGGTCAATCGATTTATTTAAAACATAAATGATTTTTAATATTGAGCTGGTCACTACAAAATGTTGTTGGGTTAGCTAATTACGTAATAACTTAAGACAGATAGACCCTTTAGTGGGAACTGAATAAATTAACCGATTTGGTATTACATGGATCTCACAACTTTTTACGGTAGAAGAGCTGAGTTGCGTGACTTAGTGTTTTTTACAAGTTATGTTTTTGATGGCATCTTATTTCTTTTTGTAGATAGTCCTACTTTTTTTCTTTATTATACTTATACAGGTACACTGATTCATTTACTGCAAATGAATCTTTGTAGTCCTATATATTTATATGGGATTACAAAGTTATTTATGTAATTGGTTTATCCAGAAAACTGGACCAAAATTGCAAAATATTTTAGTTTTTCTTGATTTATACACTTAACACTAATTGCATTCTAAATTTGAAGCTTCTATCTCTGCTAGAAATGCCTTGGAGTTTTGATGATCGGTCAGTCAGTCAGTCAGTGAGTGAGTGACAAAATTATGAAACTTTGACTAGTTATAATTCTTGAACTACTGGTTCAAATTGAATGAAAGGTAAAATATACCGTTTTTATACAATGCCTGCTTGGTTACTAAAAATTCAGGCTTTTAGTTTTATCCACAACTAAGTTATAAGGGGTGGTACGGCCGTGCCAATTTTTTGCTTGACTTGGCGGGGTACTGCTGTGCCCCCAGATTTTTGCATCAACGTCCATATTATTCAAATAAAAACTACAATGTTTTATTTTATAAATTACCGAAAAAAAATGTTAACGTACACTTAAAAGTTGTTTTTAAAATTGCATGAGCAATCGCTTACAATATTATTTAAGAATACTTTGAAATTAATAATAAAACATTTAATACGTACCAACGTCGCAATAGTCGACTTGATAAATAGTTTTTTTTTCCATAATTGCATCTTCCCTAATAATTAAGTGGTCCAAAGGTTCTTTAAAATGAATATCTCCAATAACTTTATTTTCTTCTTTTTTCTACAAATAGCAGTAATATTGGATCTTTTCTAATACGTTCCTTCATTTTCAAATTTGTCTAAAGACCCAGGTAAGAATTAATTTTATAAAAACTTATGAATTTGGTTTTCAGTAGTAATTGATAATAGACGAGATCATTTTATGACTATCGAAAGCTCCTTGGTTCCATGCAACGAGTTTGAGAAATTTTTCATAAAATTATGTCAATGATCGATGGATAATCGACGGAAAAATTTTTGACAAAAAAAATGTATAACTTAGCCAACGAAACATTTATTTATTTTTTAAAAGTACAATTAGTAAAAGTACAATTATTAAAATTTAACTTAACATTAGATTCGTTGCTGTTCTCTACTAAGAAGATCTGTAACGATACAAGTACGTTACTATTAATTTCCACCCGTGAAACCAGTTGTCTCTACTGCCACGATAACAATATCCACCACCAGGCCTGTTGAAATCCCACTCCGAATGGATTGATGGTAGAAGGAGACCACCACGACGGATATACAAGACCATGCCCCAAGCAGTAGCAGCATCTTGTTGTGCGAGACGTAGACCAGGGGTATTGACTCTGGAACATCAAACACCTACACAAGGGGTAAGATTGTCTCCTACCAAGAGACAATAAGCCACAAAACCACACACACAAGAGTTTTTTGGTGGGTAACGTTAAACGAGCGTTCAATGAGTCCCACACTATTCAGCGCGGAAACGCGCTCTTCTCAGAGCAGTCGAAGCGCTGAGTGTCTATAAAAGATTTTCCTCTTGTAAAACAAAAACAAAAAAGTAACAGTACCTTGATGTGCGAGACGTAGACCAGGGGTATTGACTCTGGTCTAGAACGCTTTACACTGTTAACTACCGGGTGTTGGGCGAAGTCGGAGTATTGATCCGATCTTGCACACACTCACCGAGACCGCCGTTAATTTTCGGTATTGACGAAAATTTGAAACGATCGTTTTAAACTGCCAGGACAATTTTAGATGCGATATTGATGCTTTAAAATACCTACAGTTTCACGACACGGAATCACCGTTAGGCCGGGTCTTGACCGGTCATAAACGATATTCCTGTCATCTGAGTCAAACCGATAGAGTATTGATCTAACGATAACTCAGTCCCCACTCGACCCGTACTACACAAATAATTAGTCGCATATACAGTCCACATTAAAGTTCAGCCGCCCACGCCGTGAGAAGTACGTCGAGCTACCAGTATTCATTCGACATCACCGATAGAATCTTATTTTTATTTTCTTTTATTTATTGTATATATTTTTCATTTTGCAAATAAACATTTAATTTAATAGAACTCTGTCTCCTTGGGCTGTCTGGGTAACATGCATTACAGATCTATTACCACAAACAATATTATGATTTTGTTATGGTGTTCTTGATCGAGATTTAAGTATGGTTTTATAGAATTTTGATTGCTATGACCAGCAATTGTTGTTCTTCTACGCCACTATTTGCCAATTCGTTAACAGCAGTTAATCTATTTGAGTGATTTGTTATCTTTTTGTCCTTTACATTCAAGCCAATTGCCTCAGCAGCAGATTTAGTCCATCCATTTATTGTATTTCTTCCAACAGGTACATTATCGTACCATTTGTTAGTTTCATTTTTCCATTGTCGATTTTTTTTTGCGATGTGTGTTGAAGTAATATTGTCTCCTTGTTTTGATATCTTTTTATGAAAAAATCGTACAGGGTCTTTCACTATTGAAAACCAACCATTTACTACTTGTACAGCTTTTAGAACTACCTTGGCACCTTTTACTGAATACCGGATTGTTTTAAATACGATTTGTTGGAGAGTGATCATTATTTTTCTCGATATGAAAAAAATCCACCAGACAATCAGCTGCCTCTCCTCCACGCCATGCTAATTCTACAGCATCATTATGGTAAAATTTACGCATAAGACCCTCAGGAGTATTTTCATCCTACAGCAATATTATTTTCTTAACTTCAGACAAATTTAACGAAACTGAACTGAACTTACGTTTACATGAACCTGCTTGTAGTTTCTTCCTGATTGCATCGCGGGCATCTCGGGCTGGTTTGAATAATATATTGTTAAACGGGTCAATCATAATATTATAGTCATTATAGTACTTTTCTTGTAAAAGTCTGCACGAAACGTTCCACATTGTCTTCACCGTTGCTTCTTTAAATTCGGTCCCGTCTTTCTTTCTCATATTGACCGCCCAATCTTTTAGTATCAACGCCAATTCTTCTAAGGTACTATGTTTATTCAATTCATATTCTCGTTCGCAGCAAAATTCCATAAATATATTTGTGACAGTTGTATTTCTGGAAATTTTTTCTTTGATTAGCGCATTTATACTTTGAACATTCGCATAAACAATTGTTTAAAAGATTTGAAAGAGGGTGCGTATGGATTAAAAATGAATGATTTGATTGTCAAATGCCGTCTTTACGCCGATAATCAAGTCATATTAGCGTTATCTGTAGAGGAGTTGCAGGCGATGGTTAACGTTATGCATGATGCCCTGAAAATAAAAGGAATGAAAATAAATGTAAGCAAAACGAAAGTAATGGTTTTTGAAAGAGAAGAAAGCATGACAAACTGTGGAGTTTAGATTAAGAGAGAAAGAATGGAACAAGTAAATAAATTTGTGTACTTGGGTTCAAAGTTTACGAGAGATGGAAAGTATGACAGTGACATTGGTCGAAGGGTGTTGGCAGGAAGACAAATGAATGGGGCACTGCATAGCTTTATGAATAGCCAAAAAGTGTCAAAAAAGGCACGTCTGGCTGTGCATAGAGGTGTGTTGGTTCCTACACTTATGTATGGTAGTGAATGTTGCGTTTGACAGAAGAAGCATGAAAATAGTATTAATGCTGCGGAGATGAGTAGGCTGAGAAGTATAGCCGTAGTGACTCGGTTGGATAAGGTAAATAATAGTGAGATAAGAGAACGCTGTGGTGTAAAAGAAGATATGGTTACAATGATAGATAAAGGAATGCTTAGATGGTTTGGACACGTTGAAAGAATTGATGAAGGAAGATTGATAAAACAAATTCATAAAGCGAGGTTCAATGGACAAGTCGATAGAGGTTGACCTTGGAGAGCATATCTTGATCAGATCAACATTGTTTTGAGCAAAGGCCAAGTCAAGAGTACCAACAACCGACGAGCATGTATGAGAGCACTGATGAAATAAGAGGAAGCAAAAGATGTGTGTAAGAGCCGTAGAAAGTGGAAGGAAGTGGTCTTTGCTACCCCTATGGGAAAAAGGCGTGACTTTATGTATGTATGTACATTCGCATTGCCAATACGTGACATTTTAAAATTTATTTGGAATGAAGTTGTCAAACTAAATCGCGTTGTCATAATGATTGATAATTGCACTAAATGCAATGGGTGAAAGCGGTGTGAATGTTATGCACACAATCTGTCAAGATATCTGGGAAACTGGATGTTGGCATTGCAACTGGACTACTTCCTCATTAATCCCACTTCATAAGAAAGCATCTAAAGAAAAGTGTGACAATTACAGACTAATAGCATTGTTGTCACATGCCAGCAAAGTCCTTCTCACTATAATTAATGAACGGCTGAAAGCTTTTCTACAGTGGCAACATTCGGCAAATGATTAAGAAAAGTCGTGAGTTTAACAAACCCTTATACATGTGCTTTGTGAACTATCGCAAAGCATTCGATAGTTTAAAATGGGACAAATTATGTACCATACTATATGAGATGGGAACCCCACACCTGATATTTCTCATAGCCAAACTATATACATCTAATGAGGAACTCCTAAAACAACTCCTTGCTTAGATAAGTTTCGATATGCATGTTTCGTTAAAAATACTCGAAATAAAAAACAAGTGCAATTAGCTTGTCTTCCTTCAACCTCAGCGGCTGCTCATCAACATCTTTTACGGGTATACTACCAAGTTCAAGTATGGCTTGGTTATTAGCTAGACCCAAAAGACTGGGGTTGGAAGTTGGTCGACAATAAATTAGAACCAGTTCAGACTTTACTCCCACCTGCCCCGGAAAAACTGCTAAACGCAACACAATTTGCAACTGTAAAAAGGGATGTAGTGCTAAATGTGGTTGCAAAAAAGTTAGACTGTTCTGTTTTATAGCATGTACAAATTTTCAAGGCTAGTCGTGCTCTAATGTTGAATCATCAACAATTGAGGATTCGTTTAATACCAACGAGGAGACATGCGATGTATCACTATTGAGTCTGGATACTCCGCAACGAACAAAAGTTCAGCGAGATATCCATTCTTTGTGACAGCCAGGCTGTTATCAAATCACTGAACTCAGTCTACTTGACCTCTAGGGCAGCGGTGCAATGCCGTGCCGCCCTGAATGAGCTAGGAACTAAGTTAAGAGTTCGCATTGTCTGGGTACCTGGACAAAGAGACATGCCAGGCAACTGTAAGGCGGACGAGCTAGCAAGAGAGGGCACCACCCTCCCAGCTGTATCTATTGCATCTCAGCAAGGAGTACAGATTGCAAATTGCCGGCTCCTCCTGCACAGAAAAGTAGTTCAAAAAGCCAACTTGAGGTGGCAAAATGAACCCACATGCACATCATCGAATCAGATCTGGTCTAAACTAGATCTACGTCGAATTAAGGATGTTTTAACTCTATCCAGGGAGTCCATTCGAAATGCGATCGCGGCCATAACAGGACACTGGGCAGAGCTACGATACGACTTCTGTAGAAGCTGTCACGATGAGGAAGAGGAGAAAACAAAAGTACATCTGCTCTGCCACTACCCTGCCCTAGGCAAAAAATGGCTTTATATACTAGGGAAACCGAACTTTGATGATTTAACTGATCTCAGTTCAGTTAGCATCAATGACCTTACACTTTTTATTAAAAGTTCCAACTGGTTCTCACGGTCCATTACGGTATCACAACGGGCCAATAGGCTTAAGTGGGTTCACTCCGAACCGCCGTTTTAACCTAACCTAACCTATCACTATTGAGGCAATTTACTTGCACCTAGGATAAAGAAGAAGAAAAACAAGAACAAGAAGAAGAGGAAGTAGAAGTATTAGAGAATTATGAATCAGACGAATAAATTTCCATATATTTTTTTTATTTACACCGCTTTTATCATTTTAAACCCTTGCCAATATCTTTTATTATTTAATAGATTTAAAGTAAACAGATTCGTGGAATAGGCCTACGGTGAAACCACGTTAAAAAAAATGCACTAAGTACACTACCTCAAAGGTGGCGTGGAAACGTGTGCATATTATGACGACTACAACTCTTCCAACTTTTTGAATCGTTATATCGTAGAAACGGTGGCTCTTGGAAAAAAAAATATTAAGTAATTTTTTATAGATAAATATTTGATCTACAATTTTTAAAAAACTAATTTTATGATAAAACTTACCGTTTTGCCGAAAATCGTGAAAACCCCGTTTTTGTGACTTTTTTATCCCGAGTAAATTTTTTCACAGTTATCGGATCGATAAGGATTTTTAAGATTTTATTTATGATAGTTATTTGAGCAATCCTACCAATTTTGAGCTGGGTGCGAATTTGTGTACCTTCACTCCTATTTTTTGGTCCAATTTGACCGGACTTTACGTTCTACGTTTGGCACTTCATCAACAATAATTAAAAATAAGTTAAAAGTTCTCTTGGTTTCTTTTCTTAATAAAATTTAACATTCCTAGATCATTACTCTAGTTGCCACTGAGAATAACAGTGAACTAATGTTTCTTTGTTAATACAAATCTTTTCAAGATTATTATATAAAATCACAGGCGGTAAATATATGTATAAATTCGGGTTAAAATGTTCTTCAACGTCCTCCGATCTTTAGTCTCCATTGATCCCTATCCATCCATAAATCTTGTTCTAGGCCTTTCTCTCGGACTTGATTATCGATACCCTTTCTCCAATTTTTTCTGGATCGCCCTTCTTTTCTTCTTCCTTGGGGTGTCAAGTTTAAGATTTGCTTAGGTAATCTGTCCTCATTCATCCTCTGAACGTATCCATACCATTTGAGTTGTGCAACTTGAATGTCCTCTACTATTGTATGTTTGACCTCCATAATTTTTTGAATCCTTTCATTTCTGATTCTTTCCAATCCGCAGCGCGTCTCCAGAAGTCCATTTCGGTTGCCCTTAACGTATTTTCCGAGCGCTGTTTCAGTTGCCATACCTCAATGCCGTATGTGGTTATACTGTTGTAGATCCGATGTTTGTTGGACTTTGATATATTTTTGTCCCACAGTACACTATTCAATAGGCTGATGGCTCTGCGTCTCTGGGTTATTCGGTCCCTTATTGCTTCACCAGTATTGCCGTCTACTGTAATATACATTCCCAGAAACTTATATTTGCTGGTATTCTTTATTCTTTGCTGTGTGTCTTTAAGGACTAGGTCTTGTTGTATCCCGCCTATGCACATATATTCAGTTTTGTTTAAATTAACTTCAAGACCCCATTTAGCATATTATTCGATTAACTTTCGGGTCATATACTCTAGGTCTTAGTAGTCCTGGGCTAAAACCACTTGGTCGTCGGCAAAACACATAGTGTATAAGCGTCGGTGAAAGACAGCATTCCTGCTTCAAGCCCTTGTCCACTCTAAACCTTTTTGAAACCGTTTTATCTATTTTAATTTTGGTTGCGTTGTCCCTAATCAGGTTTTTTATGGCTTTAATTAAGTTGACATTAATATTGGTCCTTTCTAGTGCTTCCCATGCATAGTTTGCTTTGGGGGATATTATCATAGGCCTTTTTTAGATCTACATATAGTAGGTGTACTTCCTGTTGAAATGATATTTTCTTTTCTATGGTCTAGGTGAGAGAAAAAAGATGATCCAATGTAGGTAACTAGGTAAATATACATTTAACAATTTAAAAACTAAATTTAGTAATCACTTAACAAAAGCAAAAAAAGATCCTTTATTAGATGTTTTTGTAATAAATATTCCCACTTCAAAAACGAATAAACAACGAACTTTCGTAATAAATGTTACAACATGCAACGGCCCACATTTTGTTCAAATCGTTAAAAAATATTTCTGTCTACGTCCTGAAGCTGAACATAAACGATTATTCGTATGCTTTAAAGCAGGCAAATGTATATATCAAGTGGTTGGCAAGAATACTATATCCAAAGTACCACAAAAAATTGCAGAATATCTTAAGCTTTCAAATGCCAAATATTACACAGGGCACAGTTTCAGAAGAACTTCAGCAACTCTATTAGTAAACGCTGGTGGAGATATTTTAGCTCTAAAACAGCACGGCGGTTGGAGCTCGACCAATATCGCAGATGGTTGTGTAGAACAATCTTACGCATAAAAAAGAAAAAATTCTGATCAAATTATGGGAAACCTGAACTTGACCATAATCAGCCAAGCACTTTTAGAACTTATCACCATTACAATGTGCTAAGCAAAAAGGTTAAAGAAATGGCAGGCTTACAACGAAAAAAACATACTGCTGCACTTATGGACAAAAAAGGGAATACTATGATGGGGACAAATGAAAAACTACAACGCTGGAGAGAATACATTGAGTTGTTCAGAGACGAAAGAAGAGAACTGGAACAAATATCCTTCGGTGCAAAAGAGATAGGTTCAGAAATTACAAAAGAAGAAATACCACATACGCTAAAAACAACACAGAACGGAAAATGTCCGACGAACTCTCTATCGAGATTCTCAAGATAATAGAAGATAGATACATCGACGTCTTGGTGAAGCTCTTTAATGGAATTTATTAATCAGATGACATACCCAAGGAATGGTTACTTTCGACTTTTATTTGTCTCCCCAAAAAGATAAACGCTAGAGAATGCAGCGATCACCGTACCATTAGTTTAATGTCCCATGCACTAAAAATGTTTCTAAAGATCATCCACAACCGTATATACCAAAAATTGGGCATGGACATCGAAGACACAGTTTGTCTTTCGTAAAGGTCTTGGTACACTTGAGGCCCTCTTTGCATTCAATGTTCTAATTCAGAGATGTTTAGACGTGAACCAGGACATATACATATGCTTTTTAGATTATAATAAGGCTTTCGATAAAGTCCACCACGAACAACTAATGAAAGTCCTTGAAATAAAACAGATAGACTACAATGACCTTCGAATTATAGCGAATCTATATTACAAACAACGAGCAAAAGTAAGTATTGATAAACATACATCAAAAGAGATTATAATTAGACGAGGGGTGAGACAGGAATGTGTATTATCGCCACTCCTATTCAACGCGTACTCTGAGGAAATTCTGAAGAAAGCTCTCGAGGGAGAAACAGCCAGAATAAAGGTCAATGGAACACCGATCAAAAATATTATATACGCAGATGACACTCGTGTTGGCAGACAACCTCGAAGACCTTCAGAGACTTATGAACAAGAAAGGTGAATGTAGTCAAGGGTACGGACTAACAATAAACGTCAAGAAAACAAAATTTATGAGGATATCAAGAACCCAAAATAACGATGAAAGTCTGACGGTCAATGGCAGGATCTTTGAACAAGTGGAAAACTACAGTTATCTTGGCACAACAATCAATTCCGCAAATGATTACTCTAAAGAAGTCAAAGTGCGAGTAGAGAAATCACGAACAAACTTCATTAGGATGAGAAAGATACTCTGCACAAGGGATCTGAATTTGAACCTAAGAGTTAGACTGACAAGGTGTTATATTTTCTCGACGTTACTCTACGGCATGGAAGCTTGGACGCTGAACGCGGCAACCATTAAGAAACTGGAATCATTTGAATTGTGGGTGTATAGAAGAATCCTGAAGATATCATGAACAGAACACGTAACAAACAACGAAGTCATGAAAAGAATAAACAAAGGAATGGAAATTATAGAAACCATTAAAACCTGAAAACTACAATACCTGGGACACATTACACGTGAGGAACGATACACCATGTTTAAAACAATTATACAAGGAAAAATTCAGGGCAAGAGTAGTGTGGAAGGAGAAGAATATCATGGCTACGCAATTTGAGAGAATGGTATGGATGCACATCAAACGAACTGTTTAGAGCTGCCGCCTCCAAGGTCAGAATAGCTATGATGATTGTCAACCTCCGCCGCGTAGAAGGCACGTGAAGTAAAAGAAGAAGCAAAAATACTTTTAATACTGAAGCTCCTATTCAAACACTATTTTTTTCCAATGGTGTTTATATAAGTGCTGCTCAAAACTGCACATTCAATGAGTGGAGTGAATAAAAAGTAGCAATATGTAAGTAGCATCTACGGTGTATTATTAGCATTAATCGATTTTCATGTGAATAACCGGATGCTAATACTACACAGTTATTACTTGAGAAAGTGAAGTTTCAGCCGGAAAATGTAAGAAGCAACTACTGGGTTAGTTACACCGTGGTAGTTATATCTACTCTTCATCCTGGAACTAGTTTTATATCGTAAATGACCTTTTACGCGTCCAGTCGATGATTAGTTTTTTGTAATGTAATTTACAAAAAATCTAGAATATCCAAAGTTGTCGTTGCCAAAAAACGCGCTTGGGGAAACTATTGCTGAAAAGTATTCCCACGCAGTCGGTAAAGAAATGACATCGGCACAATTAAACAAAATGTTTTTAATAATATTGTTACGAATTTTAGTTCTTTCTTGGGTTCGATACAGTAACAAAACAATGTTTATTCCACTACTTTTACACAATAAATTTTACTCTTATAAATCACTTAGATATTCAACAACTTTTATAACTATTTACACTTTTAAAACTTAACTAAAAACTGTCCGCGGCCGCTGTCCCTTTTATACCTGTATACCATACTTCGACCCTTTCGAAACGGTGAGAATTTACTAGACACCTCGTCGAGAATATGCGGGAACTTTCCTTTGGTCTCCGCGCCGACAGTCTCCCAATTGTGGCCGACGCATTGTCGCAACAGAAAGGGTCAACAGAGACAGACTTAAGAAATCGTAACAATATTAATAATTAATTAAAGAAAAAAACGGATGTGAAAGCTAGGGGTTATAAGCCCATTAAGCTTAAGGAGTGAGAGAAATACTTTTTGTCTCTTATGCGACAGACAAAAAATCCGGTGTTTCAAAAAATTACGAAGATTGATAAAACCACACAGCTAACGACTCCCCAACTACAACGGCTGGTATTGCTGCAGCAAAGGCAACTTTAAAAAATTCAACTGGAAAAATTTAAAAAAAGAAGTCACGATTCACGTGAAGAAAAAAAGAACCCATCAGTCGGTCATCGCAAATGCCAGCCCATACATTTAATTTCTCCGGTTGCTGTGTATGCACCTCGTGAATAACTCTTGGGTTTCAATCGGACCAACAGCGGCAATAGTGAAGATTTACCGTCCCATGCAAGAAAAAACTAGGTACTAGGTACTAAATTCATACCATTAGCGTACTTAACTCGAATGAATGACATTTTTACTGTTCGTGATGTTTGCAGATAAGTTTCACATTTAAAATCTAATTTCTCAATAAGTAATGGGCGGAATTTTAAAATTTAAAGACTATTGTAAAGAGAATTGTCAGAGCTTTTAAAAGACATCTTATTCGACCCCAACGCCATTTAAATATTTTTGAGTCATTCTTACCCTTGCTTGGGGTTGAAAGTAGTAGAGTCGGGCAGTAAATTACATCCTGCAGGAGAAGTGTCACTTTCCTTCCTAGTAATACAAAGCTGGTACATTTGAGCCTAATTTGATAATTTATTAAAAAATGTTTTTGCCTTGTTGGGTTAGTTTTGTTAATTTATAAATATTTACTGAAATTCAATTTTATAATATTACTTTCCTACTTTATTAAAATATATATCTCCGTTTTCAGCTGGCAGTTGAACTTCTTCATCGATTTTTAGAAATTTTTCGAATCCCGCTCCGATTGGATCTTTGAATTCTTGTTCCATTTTACACTGTTTTTGTCTAAAATAAGCAATTTTATAAAACTTTAAGCCAAACATACAAGTTAAAACTAAATTAACAGGAAAGGTACATTACTAAATTTTCTTAAATAAACAAATAACCCAAAAATTTAAAATGTTTTACTTACTGTTCAACGATTTTTTTCGTGTAATGTTTTTTGGTTGTAGTTAGATAGACCAGTTTAGCTATATCTTCGTCATATATTTCCATTTTAAAAAATATAGCATATGGAATCGCAATAAAATTAGGCACAACATATATAAATGAAGACCATTGTTGTATCAGCAATATTTAAAAAAAAATCACAATTTTGTTGCAAAAAATATCTAAAAACATAAAACATGACATTGATGGTAGAAAAAAACTTTGGCAGATCGTTAATAGCTTAAAAATACTGGATGTGTATGGAGAAAAATCACGTAACGCGAGATGGCGCTGTCAATGACAAGATATCGGACCGAGGTGTGAACAACAAATATTCTATCATTTGATCACTTGTAAAAGTTTTTATTGAAGAGAATTTTAGTTATCTCAAAGATTTAAAGTGATTTTTTGTGTTAAACTATTGGATTAAAGCTGGTTTGTTTTCGAAGTTTCAGTTTTATTGTCGCTGAATTCTTGTTAAATGCCAGTAAAGACCAGGATTGTCCAGGTATCAATTTTGGTTTGTTTTCGAAGTTTTATAGTTCTGTTGTCCCTGGAATTCTTGTTGCATTGACTATGGAAGTCAAAATATCAATTTTGGACATTTTGTATTATGTGGGTGAACCTATTCGACCAATTTAAAGGATAATATATTATAATCCAATTAACTTCGGTCACTTCTATCTTTATTAATAATGGAATGTTGATACTTCAACACTGGAATAAGGTTCTGGCTAAGAACAAATTCATCTTTTAAACGCCTTCTCTGTGTTGTTGAAGTCACTATGAATAATCACAAATAAAATGACAAATAAAATGTTCGTGAAGAATAATCGAATTGCCATATGTAGAGCATTGTAGAACAGAGCATATTTTTCGCGATGTTATCTCCATATCACTTTTTTTAATTCTTTGCATTTTCGGATTTTGTGGTTTATTAACACCAATTCTTCGCAAAATATAACACTTTCAATGCTTAAATTGCTCAAAATATACAAAGTTCACTTTTAACCCATATAAACAAATGGAGGTTAGTTTGTTGTTCATACCTCGAGAAGTTCATACGATCAGTAATAGATGTCGCCTACTCCGTGATTTTTCCCTATAAGGTCAAATTACGTAGTACATCTAATTAATTTTTAAACTTAATAAAATGTAGTAAATTGTATACAGCGACATTTTCTGTTAATTATAATGAGTTTCCATAATGAATTTTTAAAAAAAAAATTAAAAAAAAAATATTTAACATTGAATTTGACTACCGCGTTTGTAGTCGGAAGAAAATCTAGCAACACTGCAGGCCACGTAGCGTCTGAAGTTGTGTATTTGAAATTATAACCCTGAAATTTTGACAGCCATGAATACTACTAGTGATGCACATAAAAGTGTCAATTCTCCTTTTTATAAAAAAAAAAGGTCAGTTTACATCGAAATCAAAGAAGCGATGGTTAGACAACGTGAAAGAGGGTGGTTCAAAACGAAAACGTCCTCGTGATGTTTATATAAGCACGTTGAAAGGTAGAAGAATAGTTGAGCTTGCCACCCTAGCAGAAGAATTGTGGTGTACGAAGTGAGATATAGGATTATCACTTCATGATTATCAGTTATTACAAAGATGACAGTGCAAAGCCAACACTAATGACCCAAAAGTTTATGGGATATTTTTTCTTTTTCCTTTTTATCTCTAATTTGGAACGGTCCAATGAATAATTTGATTAACAATATCACAATATCAATGTTATTCAACAGTTTTTGAAATTACTTACGATTTCTTGATTGATATACACTTATGTGTACGTACATACAAAATTCAGAATTAACTTCAACTTTTTACCTCCTAAATCTTGTAAAAATTTAGAAGCACATTAAATTTAAATTTTCATATGATACGAGTTTTACATATTAACGCGCATGTGGTCGCTAACATCCAGTAGTGGATAGGCAGCCTAATAAGAAGAAGAAGAGAAGAAAATAAAGAGCACGTTCTCTGTCTCTCTTAGTTTTATGGCCTCCACTTTTACAGCATTTGGCCAGCGCAGGTATATTTTCCTATTTTACTTTTATGGGAATGCCCTCACAGGCGTCTGGAAATGGTCCATCTTCCCTTATTTCTCTCTTGTAGGCTACATATTAGTAGACAACACAACAAAGGTACTTGGGCTCTTCTTGCTTAGGATCCAGGGATGGGTACTATAAATTTCAGAAAAAAGAAGAGGTTGAATGGACACAAGTGTCATGGGGATTAAGGAATGGTAAAGGATGTGTAATTCTATTTTATTTTTTATTTTTTTATTAATTTATATTTACTTTGCTTTATTTGTAATGTTATTTAATTAAGCTCTATTGGTGGTATATATGTACAAGGTTTTTTTTTTTAATTTTATTTTGAATGTTTTGAAAAATTTCATTAACATACCTAGTTTCAAACCCAATATTGTTTACTATCTCTATAAGTGAAATAGGTGCAGACCAATTTAGTATAATTAATTCTTAGTACAAGTCAAAATTGTTGGTTTTATTTATAGGGCATTCAAATAGAATATGTAGCATGTTACCTATTTGACCACATTCACACCAAGGGTCATTATTCAACTTTTTATTTTTTAAATTTGCCTTGTTTAGATGTGATAGACTATCAGCGGTCTGCCCCCGGTCGTTTACCACATCCAATTTATTATATTCTTGGGGGGGAGGGAATGAAAGAGGAAGGGGTGTTATAGCTATACATTTTATTTTTTATTAGCCTACCAATAAACTGGAGTAAATGTTCCATATCATTCTTGTTCAGTTGTTTCATCATATTCTCCATTTCACGATCTATACGTGCGTAGCCTCTGTCCTGGAAGTTTGCCGTGAATTCTTCATCACTTTCCTCTCCCGATACCATGTCTATTTTTCTATTATGTATACTCTGCTCCCTGCCGTTCGGATTGTTGTCTTTCTTTCCTCATCTGCTGCCTTCAAAGTTCCTATTTTGCGTTTTTTACTAGCTACTTGTGAATATGTTCTCTTGTACTGTTGATTTTGGACGTGTGTATGTCTTCTTTCACTAACTGTTATCGAGTCCTTAATTTCTTTAATGGGCAGTGACGGAAACTCGCCAGAGATTGTACAAATGGTTTCGTATTACCTTTTTTTGCACTTACATGTTCATAGCTATTACAATGTATACATTGAACAAAGCATGATTCCTCCTTTTCATGGCTTTTACCACATGTGTTGCATTTTGGTATTTTGGTTTTACATAATTTTTTAATGTGCCTTTTGTTTAAGCAGTTGTAGAATTGAAAAAACCGGCAAAATATATGGTAACACTCTATGTTTTATTCCGCAAATCAGTACATTTTTTGGTATCATAGTGCCTGAGAAGGTAAAGCGCACTGTTCCCGTCGGGATCAGCACGTCCTCCCCACCAGACCCAGATTCCTCATAACGCGCATCCTCTTTCCCTTTCGCATGAAGCGCTTGGCTTCCAAAATGTTGATATTTTTGTTTTCAGTTTCTGAGTAATTCTTTAGCATGTCGTCATTAAAAGATTTTTCTATATATTTTACTATTCCTCTACACGAGATATTCTTATGTGGGATAAACACATCATACCCTTTGTCCTTGATCAAATCATTATTTAAAAAATTATTTGCATCTTTATAATTTTTAAATTCTACACTAATGCGATTTTTTCCATTTTTTTATGTATTTTTTTAATATTTTCAAATTTCAAGTCGTAGATCATACGAGCAATAGCAAGATAGTTATAATTTCCTATATTTTTATTTCCGGTTTTTGACTCTAAATATATTTCAAATGGACCTTTATCTAGGTACGTATATGTTTCGTTTATTTGTTTAATTTTAACTACCTTATCAGAACTCGTACCTTCTACCACTTTTTTTGACTTTTCAATATCATTAACATTTACTTGAATCGAATTTTGTACGTTCATATCCACATCTATTTCACTTATTGAAGGAGGGGGGGGGTCCGGCCCCCCTGTTTTATTAGTTAAAAGGAATACTGTATTAATCAAGTAAAAAAACTACTGTAATGGGTAGTTACTTACGGTTGTTAGTAGATTTGCCTATGCGGGGTTTACACCACTTGCTCCTATATACTACTTTAAATTTCGCGGAAGAGAAGACTGAATACACCTTTCTTCGTTGACCGTTCAACTCGAAGTCAAAGAGCACGTTATTATCGACATATTATTGCTGCCGTGCGATGTTGTCAGATTTTTATATTGCTAACATCTACACCGGTAGTGAGTTGAAAATCAAAAGTTTTCATGAACTTCAAAACAATTCTGTTCTGCAATTATCGGAAACCCCGCTTGTTTTTGGGCTCGCAAAATCGCAAATCGCCTGAACTTAACAACAACAAGTTTTTTAACCGTACAAGTTTTATAGAACATAAATTTTTGATTCTTTTAAAAATTATTCCACTTCCGGTAAAAATAACATTGAGTAAATGGTGACTTTAAAATGAATTATTTCGCTTAAATGATCGGAAAGGTACCTATTTCAAATTCAGGCAGGCATCTACAAATTCATAAATGTTATACACATCCTTAAACTTTAGTTGCCAAGGGTATTACGTTTAAATAATTCATTTTAAGGAGGTTCGTTGGAGATGATGAAGCGAAACGCGAGGGGGTCCTATGCTGAACATGTTATAATCAGCGCTGCCAACTTCAAATAAAAAATATACTGATTTTTCTAATTGAAATTGACAGACACTTTTAAAATAAAATCATTACAAAATTAATTTATTCAAATAATATGATGAAAATCGAGTCCGAATTTATGTGTGTAGTCGTAAAAAAACGTGGCAAGAGCGCAAATAGTTACTTTTATTAGCAGCAGCTGACCAGCTGATAACATAACCTCAAACGTTTAAAAAACTATTTTATTATTAAAAAATGATGTAGAAGGCAACATTGATTAAGAAAAATACTATTATAGAAATTTTTTTTTCATTTATCATCTTTGTATGATAGAAAAAGTGTTGAAGAATTACATATAATTCGCGGCAAAACAACCATTTTTCACCACATTTCACCCCTATCGTTCAGCCCCTGTAAGAAGTCAGCTGTTCGGTTGGTGTCACAATAACTACTCTACCTTCCCAACCCATTTCCGCTGAGTTTAATCTGTGAGGAATTAATACGTCAAAAAAGCTAATTTGTCTGGCCGATCAGGGTTGTTACAGAGTGGGAGCAAAAATTTAATAAATGTAATACGGCCAGTATTAAAAAAAGTCATTATATTCAATAAAACTCTGCCTTTGACGGTCCCAAGCCCGTATGTAAAAAAAGAGGGGTTGGCTGAGTGAAGATCTAATCAGCCGCAAAAGATCAATGTCGAGCATCGGGCGACGGTAATTAACCCGAAAAAACCCTGGCCTAACAAGCCAGAACCTGCTGGAGACAGGAAATTACCCCCACAACTCGCAACTCTGTGCATCCACAGAATCGAGGGTCTTGGCTTAGTCTCCCAGGTCACGAGGTAAAATATCTCTCTAATAAATAGTTACCCTAAACCTAAGGTGGACTACTTGCCGATGGGATGCATGGCTTGCAGGAGGCAAGTTCTAAGCGCCAACCTCGGCGGACCTGGCAAACGCCGTTGTATATTGCCTTCTTGAGGAAATGGGCGTCACCCCTCTTGTAACATGTTAAATCCACCCTACTCGTGGGAACAAAAACAGAATGAGCAATTATAACCCTGATAACAAACAAAAATTAGATTAGAGTAACCCAAAAACTATGACCTAACAAATTTACAAAGGTATGTTCATAAATCACCCAAGATCAAGTTCCTTTAGTGGAACAACTAATCAAGGGAACATTGAACTGGCAAATAAAACAGCTGAAGAATCTGAAGAACAGCTGTTCACAGAAGTGCATTATGGAAAATGGCAAAGATCCAGTCCAGACGGAGTAATGCGCACCCTAAAACAGGCAAAATTGAATTACTGGCTTACAACACCAGTAGTACCAACATCCAATAGCTTCAAAATGCTCGACCATATAGAGCAAGCAGACAGACCTGAAATACAAACACCGAAGCCCTCAATACCCCCTCCGCTATTTATTGACAGAATCAAGAATTTACAACTTTTAATGAAATTATTAGAAGACGTAGCAAAACGAGAATATGAAATCAAGGTATTACGAGGCGACAGAGTTAAAATACAATCAAAATCAGCCGAATCATACTTCACCATTTATAAAGAACTGAAGGCTAAAGATACAGAATTTTATAGTTACCAGCCAAAACAAGACCGCAGTTTTAGAGTTGTGCTAAAAAGTCTACACCCATCTACAGACAAAGAGGATATAAAAATAGTTATTGAGAAGCTTCACCATAAAGTAATAAATGTCTGGAACATCCAAAACTCGAGAAAAAAACAGGCGTTATCATTGTGGAACATCGAACTAGAGCCTCGTGAAAATAATAAAGACATATATAGCGTTAAATATCTACTACACTGTTGCATATCATTTGAAGCACCCAGACTAAGGCGAGTAATCCCTCAATGCACTAATTGCCAAGATTACAACCACACACAAAAGTTCTACAATAGAAAGCCCAGATGCGTCAAAGGTGCAGGTTCGCATCACACTTCAGCTTGCTTACGGAAAGACAGATCAAAAATGTGTCCTTTGCAAGTGAAACCACCCAGCTAACTACAAAGGCTGCACAGTCTACAAAGAAATGTTGAAAATCCAATATCCCCCTCCAATCACCAAAGTCAGAAAAAACCCTGGATACACTAGAAAGGAAAAAGAACCTACAAAAAAATCAACAAATAAAACGAAAAATCGTATGCCTAAGCCACAAAAGAAGTCCCTAAACAACCTATGACACAAACAATGAACACAAAGGATGAAATTCAAAAAAATAATAAATTCAAAACCATTACGAAAACACTTGTTGCCCTGTTGAACCAAATGTTAAGTATGACCCAAAACGCTAACCGATTTTATTTAAGAAAATGCCAACACTTTCACAGCTCTAAAATTGTGTGTATGGAATGCTAATGGCTTGTCAAACCACTCGGAAGAATTAAAAATATTCGTTAAAATACACCACATAGATGTTTTACTAATCTCGGAAACCCACTTCACATCCAAAAGCCACTTTAAACTACCAGGATACAACATATACCATAATAACCACCCAGACAAAGCACATGGAGGATCGGCCGTTCTGATCAGGTCAAACATCAAGCACCATGTACTACAACATTACTGCAAAAACTACATCCAGGCAACAAACGTCATGATAACAGACTGAACTAGTGACATTACAATATCAGCCCTCTATTGTCCACCTAGATTTACTATCAAGGAAACGGAGATCAGTAACTTCTTTCAATCACTTGGAGGTAGGTTTATTGCAGGAGGTGATTATAATGCCAAGCATTCGTTTTGGGGTTTCAGGCTTGTACTACCCAGAGGACGAGAACTCCTTAAATGCATACAAAAAAGAAATATGAACGTGGTATCGTCTGGTCAACCGACTTACTAGCCAACAGACAAAAGAAAAATTCCAGATGTTATAGATTTTAGTGTCAGCAAAGGTATCGCAAAGAACATCATATCGTGCCAGAGTTGCAGGGACCTATTCTCAGACCACTTTCCAATCATAGTAGATTTACACACTACCCCCCAAGAATGCGTCAGAAAATGCGTTCTGCATAACAAAAGAACTAACTGGTCCCTATTTCATGAGCTCACAGACAAAGTATTTCAAGAATCAGTTGGTCTAAAATCGAAAGACGAAATAACAGAAGCGGTGCTACATTTCAACAAGAGTGTGCAAGATGCAGCTTGGTCATCTACACCACCACTATCATCTAGAAACTTGGACACCCACGTAGCGAAACACATATTCGATAAAATTATCAAAAAAAGAAGAATACGGAAACGCTGGCAAACAACCAGAGACGCTGTTGCGAAAAAACAACTTAATCACAACAACAGAAAGCTAAAGCGCACTTTAGAGAAAGATCGTAATGACGGATTTCATAATTACCTCACCGGCCTTAATGCTACTGCTTCCTCGGATTATTCTTTATAGAAAGCCACCAGAAGACTAAAACGGCCCGTCAATGTCCTATAAGCAAATCTGATGATACCTGTGCACGGACAGACCAAGAGAAAGCCGGAACTTTCTCAGAACATCTCTCAAACGTCTTCACTCCTCATCCATATAACGGCTCACCAGAAGACGCAGCAGAAATTACTAACCACTTAAATAGTCCAAAAAATACGCAGAAAATGCCTCTTAAATTTACAAAAACAGAAGTTGCCCGAGTAATAAAAAAATCGGACCCAAAAAAGGCTCCAGGGTATGACCTTATTACAAACCGTATATTACAAGAACTACCTGAATCTGGCTTAACTTTTCTAACGTCACTATTTAATGCCATGAACAGACTGCAGTTCTTTCCCCTGGAGTGGAAGGTCGCACAAATTGTAATGCTGTTGAAGCCAGAGAAACAACCTGAAGAAACAAAATCGTATAGTCCCATAAGTCTGTTACCTATTCCATCCAAAATTTACGAATCTCTATTGCTACAACGAATCTTGCCTATACTCAAAGAGAAGGGGCTAGTTCCTGATCACCAGTTTGGATTTCGCTGTAAGCATGCCACTATCGACCAAGTGCACAGACTAACAAAACATATCATGGAATCACTAGAAGGTAAATCTTACTGCACCAGTACATTCTTGGACATATCTCAAGCGTTTGACTACGTGTGGCATGAAGGATTGTTAATCAAATTGAAAAATGGGCTACCAGATCACCTTTACAGAATATTAAAATCATTTCTTCAGCAGCGTCATTTCATAGTACAACAAGGGAAAGCACTGTCTGATCTCTGCCCTATAAAGGCAGGAGTTCAGCAGGGCAGCATACTCTACTTACTCTTCACTGCGGATCTGCCGACATCTGAATCCTTAATTACTGGAACCTTTGCTGACTATACCGCTAAACTAGCTACACATAGCAACCCAAGAATAGCATCAAAAATACTCCAAAGAGGGCTAAATGATATATCCCACTGGCTAAAAAGTGGCGGATAAAAGCAAATTAAACAAAATCAGTCAACGTAACATTCACCTTAAGAAGAGACTTTTGTTCTCCAGTCACACTTAACAACATTGCAGTCCCACATGCAGATCATGTGAGATACCTTGGATTGCATTTGGACAAAAGACTTACCTGGCAAAAACATATTTTCACTAAGAGAAAGCAACTTGGCATTCAAATGCGAAAACTTTACTGGCTCATTGGACGAAAGTCTCAACTATTTCTCGAAAACAAAATACTTCTGTACAAGGCAATACTGAAGCTCGTCTGGACGTATGGAATCCAACTGTGGGGTACTGCATCCCATTTAAACATTGAAATCATGCAAGGTTTCAAAATAAAGCACTCTGCATGATAACCAATGGTTCGTACCCAACGAATTATAACACCGTGATCTACAAATGCCCACTGTGAGACAGGAAATTGTACACCATACCAGAACCTATAAAGAGCTCATCAAACGACACCCAAATACTCTGGCCCGGCCACTTATGGCAAAACACAACAAACCGCGACGTTTAAAGCGTAAAATACCTCAAGATTTAATACAATCACAGTAAACACAGCTACTGTTTTAACAATGAGGATGTGACACAGGCCACATACCGAGCGCGCCAGCGATATAACCATCCAACATACTGCTGAATGTTCCACAAAGGAGACAGATTGTAGTGAATAAAGAAATAAAAAAAAAAATTATATCCAATAATTACCGTACCGATGAACATTTTGTTGGGTATAATGCTGAATTTTTACTCTTTCGCGCCTAACCGAACAGAAGGGAAAGAATTCATCACGTATTTTGTGCAATTGCGGCCCTGTATAATCTCTCAACGCCAATCACAAATGTTGAAAACGATTAATGAATATTTCGAATATAAATCGATTATTTTAATCTATCAAATGTCATGGATACTTTTATCCATAAGATTCATTCAATTACGCCCGACATCTTAAATTTCGTCAAAAATAGTCATAATAAATTATGTACTACGTCACAAAACAAGACCGATTAGTAAAAAAAACATCATTCGGCCTATGAAATCAACAAAAAACAAGGTTAAAAGCTATTTTTATCATTTTTGGGAAAAGTCCCTAAATGGAACATTTATTATATTATTTTTTTTTATATTATTTTATCATATATGTAATACTCCATAAGATTTTTATACTATTTAAACACTAACGGTGGTTTTCAGTAAACATCTATACATCTTACAGATTGAACACATTTTCACATTTAAATGTTGGCTATTCTGTAAAATATTAACTGACACATGACAATTTTATTAATGCTGTCGTGTTAATGTTTACGTTTAATAAGTCAAAAACTTAAGTTAATTAAAAAACTGTATTCTAGAAAATGAAACAATTTTAATTCGAAAGATAATAAAAATGACAAACCTTCAAGAA
Source organism: Agelastica alni (assembly GCA_950111635.1). Taxonomy (NCBI): domain Eukaryota; kingdom Metazoa; phylum Arthropoda; class Insecta; order Coleoptera; family Chrysomelidae; genus Agelastica; species Agelastica alni. Next base: position 2,964,324 of record OX467714.1, read on the forward strand.
GTACCAACAGATGAATTACTGTCATTCCAAGATTTTCCCAGTGTTCACACTAGTCAAGGAGATAATAGAACTGTTTCAATTTCAGAGGCTCGTATTAATATAAATGATGTAGGAGGTAATATTAGTCCCAACCGGAATCTATCTAGTGCAGGAAATGCTCCAAACACCGATGAAGCTAGTAGGTTCAGACAAAATTATCTAATTTTTAAGAATAAGTTTTAAATAATAAAAATGCATTTAAAAAGAATTTTAAGTACTTACGTGCCAAAAATATAGTTCTTTAAGAATTATTTTTATTTGAAACAACTCTTATTGTAGATTCTTCACCCGAAAAAGCTTTTTGGACTTTGGAGTATTATCAGAAATATTTTGATGTAGACACTTCGGATGTTATTGAAAGAATCATGGCATCAATGACTCCTAAATGGGATAATAGCCTGAAGCATCATTTACATGCTAAGCCAGATCTTTATGGTCCATTTTGGATATCAGTTACACTTATTTTTACTATAGCTATAGGCAGTAACATTGCCAACTATATACAGCATAGTAACTCTACGTATCATTGGAGATACGACTTTCACTTAGTATCTTATTCTGCTACATCCATTTTATTGTATGTAACAGTAATTCCTCTTATGCTATGGGGCCTACTAAAATATACTGTTCATGTAAAAGATGTAGAGGGTTTAGATGAAGAACTCTCGGCTGGAATATTAGAACTAATTTGCATTTATGGCTATTCCCTATTTATATACATTCCAGTATCTATATTATGGTCTATACAGATAAGCATATTACAATGGACATTACTAGGTTTTGGTACCTTTGTATCGGGATCAGTATTATTGATAACTTTAAAGCCAGCTCTAAGATTTTCAAGTCACAAAATATTAATAGTTGTGCTAATAATTATTTTTCATTTAGTGTTATCGGCAGGTTTTATGTTTTATTTTTTTAGAGGACCTAGTTATTCTGTTCCTACTCTTAGTGAAACAACTGTAGCTTCTATTGAAATTGTAAATGGAACAAAGTCTAAATAACTTTGTTTTTAATGTAACACATTTTATAATTTGTAAATATACTTCCCAATAAATATAAATATATTTGCTTCAATTGCCAACTGTACTTACTGGACTATTAAGCATTAATATAGAATGCAATTACCTTTACAAGTTTTTTTTTATTTGTGCAAAGGAAATTTTGGGTGCCCTCTCTACGCTGCGGCTCTGAATAGCTGGAGGGATGTGCATCCCTACCATTCTCTTAGATTTCTTAGCCAGGATATGTCTTCTTTCCACCGATCTCTTTCCTGCAATCTTTCTCTCTATTATTAGTTGTAGTATACTGTATCTTTCTCCACTCATAATGTGACAGAGATATTCCAGTTTTCTGGCTTTAATCAAGTTCTCCAATTCTCTTTCTCTTTCTACTCGGCATTGGTAATCTTTTTTATCCACGATATTCTCAGTACATGCTGTAAGATCCACATTTCAAATGCCTAGAGTTTTTTCATTGTGGCTTTGTTGATCGTCCATGATTCTAGTCCATATAAAAGCACTAGGATTACATAACATTTAACCATTCTCAGATATAGTTAAAGGTTTAAGTGTGGGTTAGTGAATAGTTATTTCATTTTAAAGAAAACATTTCTAGCCTTTTTGATTCTGACTTTGATTTCTTGAGTCTGATCATTCCTATCATTGATCCATGTGCCAAGATACTGACTGACTGACTTTTCGTGCCTTACCCTGTCAAACGCCTTCTCGTAGTCAATAAATTCCATATACATTTCTTTGTTCATATCCAAACATTTTTGTATTATTACATTCACCGCGAATAAGGTTTCACGTGTGCTCATTTCATTTCGAAATCCAAACTGATTTTCACTAATATCGATTTCCAGCTTTTTGTCTGCTCTATTTATTTAATTTTTTGAAAATAATTTCCACCACAGGCTATACATCTCTTCATCTTCCGAAACCAATCTTTAAACCACACGCACCTCGTCTAGCTAGGAAGTATGGCGCACTCGTCCCAAGTCCTGAAAAAATCCTCGTCACTGAAAAAGTGTCTCCCTTTCAGCTTCATTTTCACATGGGGGAGAAGTGTAGTTGCAAGGTGCAAGGTCTGGACTGTAAGGAGGCATTCAAGCAGTTTCAGTCCTGTAGTGGTTAAATATTTGGTGCAGGGTTTGTCATAATGAAAGAAGCAGGTGTCCATTCTTGAATTTGGTTGAAAGTTCTTCAGAGATTCGATGACTTTAGGAAGGCACTGTTCAGTGTACCACTTGGCTGTAAATGTATTTTGTATATCTACAATTTCACTCCGTACATTTGTGCACCAGTTCATATACCTCGGGGCATTTATCACAAACACTGAAGGATGCAAAGCAGAGATCCGAAGACGCCTAGCTATAGCCATAACAGCAACAACGAAGCTGAACAACATATGGAGGGACTCTGCTATCACACGAAATACAAAGGTAAAACTGCTCAATTCCCTAATTTTCCCAATCGCTAGCTATGCTTCAGAAACCTGGACTGTAAAGGAGGCAGATATGGACATATAGACGCATGTTGCGAATATCCTGGACTTAGCATCGCATGAATGTCTCCATTTTAAACGAACTAAACATTCAGACGCGTCTATCCACAAAAGTCAACCAGTCTTTCTTCCGATACTTTGGCCACATTGCCTGAAAAGACGACTTGATCGAACGTCTAACGGTCGAGGGAAAAATAAATGGACGCCTCACACGAGGCAGGTCACCGAAACGATAGGTTGACCAAACAAAATCCCTGATTGGTGCCACCTTGCATGGAGCAGCTCATATGGCCCAGAATCGAGACCAATAGTCATCCAGACTACTCATGATGCCACCAGACCCTCCCTAGGGTAATGGACCGAAGAGAGAGACAGCTATCAATTTGTTCCTAACTGATCGGGATTTTCTGACTCATGAAAGACTTGGTCGGCGACACATCATAATAGTACAGCCAAGTCTTGTCATCTGTCACGATATTGTTCACATACCGAGATTTTTTTTATCTCCCCCATTTCACACGTCGTGTCATCTGGTCTTTAGTCAGACCCAGAGAGAACAAACTTTCGTCACGTGCAAATGATCGTTCAGAATCTAAGGTCGCTCGCCTGCCTTCGTCAAGCATTTTCCTCATAGGAGTAACATTTTCCTCCGTAACGGATGTTGGTGGCCTTCCCCGACCTCTAGACTGAAATTCCCTCTTTGGAATTTTCTGTACCACTTAAATGTAGGCGTACGATGTGGAGAATCATTATCTAGTGCAAGAGTCATTTTATTCTGAGCACTGGTCTATGTTTAAACCACGAGCGAAGTTATACCGCAAAACCACCCGAATATCATTTCGTCACCAAGATTCCATGGTACTTACTTTAATCTATTACTGCTGACAAACAACCGAGCCCACCGGCTTGGCGCAGCGGATAGTAAACAAGTATGAACACGTCTTAACATGCACCAACACTCAGACAACTGCGCCACGTGTTTTTTTTATGTTCTGGTTCCCACGAAAAGGGATATCCAGTAATGCTTAGAGAACATCGTGAGAACCAAGGGAAAGAAGGTGTTCTTCTTAAATTTCTGGAGGTTGCTTCATATTGCAAAACTTTCTTAGTTCCCTTTGTGTGTTATAACTGTTTTAATAAACTATGCATTACATAAAAAGGTACTCAACTATTTTTTTAAGGTCAAGTTAACTGAGTCAGAAGTTTTTTTATTTGATAGAATACATACAAATGTATTTAAAAATAAAAACAAATGAAAAATACAATATATTAATTCACAATTGAAACCTTATTTACAGATTAATAAAATAAACTATTTCTAAATGTAACATGAAATACTTTGATAAAAGCTTACAATAGAATAGATTGGACTTAGTCATAGTTTTATATGTACACAATATGTTCAGAGCAAAATTATACAATGTGTCCCAAAGTAAATTAACATATTTTTTAAATAGGTTAATAATATAAACAAAAATAATTTCTTTTTGATTCATATTTGTTGTACTCTTACAACTTAGAGTCCAATTACATTGAAACATTTAAACTTTTAATGAAATAAATGGCATTTATGTACAAAGTTTATTTTTTTTTTATTATTAGTAAATATTCGACAAATATTTTTTAATTTGGGGCACACTGTATTACAATGGAGGATATTTAAAGCGTCAATAAAAAGAAAATGTAAAATTATATACCTATGTAAATAATATTAAAATATGATTTCACACTATTTTGTTTTAGCCAAAAGTGAACATTTTAACAGTTCAAACCAAATGGCACCACCAAATCTTCTTTATGATCAATTTTAATATCATTTATAGTTTTAGCTGCAGCAGTCACTGCTGAAGTTATCTGAAATAAATAAACATTCAATAATAAATTTTAATTTAAAAAGACTTCAAAAATACATGTTTGGTTTTGCAGCCAAATTCGATCAAATTGTCGTGATAAAAAAATTTAATTTATATTTTAGCGTATTAGCTGTTTTTTAAATATTAAAAAACAATTCACCTTCGTGCATGTTAGGATCATAGAAATGAGAAATGATAATTAAAAAGAATATTTAATTACTTAATTTCTGCGTTTTTTAATGCCGATTGATAAACATTATAAATCATTTGTATTTTTGATTGTTAAAATTGAAATAAATGCTATCTAGTCATCCTGCCTCTCCGACAAACACACATATATACAGGTATGGAAAAATGCTTGTTGAACTTAGAAATATCAATGCAAAACATAGAGCTGAATGGTATCCAGTCAACCAGCACAATATATCCTACTACTATTATAAACGCGAAAGTTTGTGTGTATGTATGTATGTATGGATGTTTGTTACTCTTTCACGCAGAAACTACTGAATGGATTTTAATGAAACTTTATAATAATGTAGCTTATACATCAGAATACACATAGACTATAATTTATAAAGATATTGTGTGAACCTACTACTATTATAAACGCGAAATTTTGTGAGTATGTATGGGTGTTTGTTACTCTTTCACACAAAAACTACTGAATGGATTTTAATGAATCTTTACAATAATGTAGCTCATACAGCATAATAACAAATAGGCTATAATTTATAAAGATATTGTGTGAACCTACTACTATTATAAACGCGAAAGTTTGAGTATGTATGTATGTATGAATGTTTGTTACTCTTTCACGCAGAAACTACTGAATGGATTTTAATGAAACTTTATAATAATGTAGCTTATACATCAGAATACACATAAGCTATAATTTATAAAGATATTGTGTGAACCTACTACTATTATAAACGCGAAAGTTTGTGAGTATGTATGTATGAATGATGGCAGCAATCAGAATCAAAATAACATTAGTTAAAATCAAATTAGCTGGCATTAGTCAATTTCAAATTGGCAATAAATTAAATTGACACCTGTCAGTTTTAAGTTTCTTTGTCAGTGTCAAGTGTGTATTATGTTATTTTGAAAAAAAGTACATTTTAGTTATTTACTATATAAATGGGATAAAAGCATCATTAATATATAAGTGTGTAAACGAGTTATGTAAGCACACAAATGAGTTTTAAATTTTGGTATAAAGATAGATGGATGAATTCCTTGGAGAAGAAAATGAGCTACACGAAGTACTAATCTTATGCAGACTAAGTCACGGGTACCATCTAGGATAATAATGTTAATATAAGACTGACTTCGTTATTATTTTTGTAAATTAAAATATTTAAAATTAATAAATATTTAAATTTATTTATTTTTACTTTATTATATTACGTAACTGACCGCTATCGGTGCGAAGTATTCGCACGGGTCACCTCTAGTAATAAATATTCACGATAAATAATCAAGGAATTAACTACACCACTCTAATTTGAATTGTCCCCACTTCCTCGACATGTGTTTGAGTCACTCCTAAAACTACGAATACATTTAAAAAAAACTGTAAAATCAAAGGGGATGAAAATAAATGTAAGCAACTGCTGATTAAGAAGAAAAAGTGGAACAAGTGAATGAGTTTGTATACTTGGTTCAAAGTTTACAAGAGACAAAAAGTATGACTGTGACATTGAGCGAATGGTGTTGGCAGGGAAACAAATGAATGGGGCCCTGGATAACTTTATGACCATCCAAAACGTGTCAAAAAAGACACATCTGGCTGTGCATAGAGGAGTGTTAGTCCCTACACTTACGTATGGTAGTGAATGTTGGGTTTGGCAAAAGAAGCATGAAAATAAAATTAATGCTGCAAAGATGAGTAGTCTGAGAAGTATAGCCTAAGTGACTCGGTTGGATAAAGTGAAGGATAGTGAGATAAGGGAAACTGTGGTGAAAATAAGATATGGTTACAAAGATAGATAAAGGAATGCTTAGATAGTTTGGACACGTAGAGAGGATGGATGAAGGAAGATTGACGAAACAGGTTTATAGGGCGAGTGTGAATGGACAAGTCGGTAGAGGTCAACCTCAGCGAACATTTCTCGATCAGATCGACATAAGTTTTGAAGAAAGGCCAGGTCAAAAGTACCAAAACATTCAAAATATGTGTATAAAAACCGTAGCAAGAGGAAGGAAGTGGTCTCTGCCTACCCCTCCCTACGGGAAAATGGCGTGACTATTATGTATATATACGAGAAAAGCCTTTGAACTGTTAAAATATTTTATATTCCATTTTCTTAATAACAACATATAGTCACGCCTGTTCTTAATCAACAATTCATTAAATTGTACTCTCACAAAAACACTATGCTTTAACATAAAAACAAATATATAAACGCCTCTGCTTAGTAAAAAAACCCTATTTAATAATATGCAATATATATACCCCTATGGGAAAAAGGCGTGACTTTATGTATGTACCTATATTTTTTATAGCAATTATTTGTTATTTAATACAGTTGTAAAGAAACTGTAAATTATTTGCCAACCTTCACAATTATCAAATTAAATTTTATATTTACCAACCAAAAAAAAATGTTGAAAGCTTAGGTATGTATTAAAGTAGTGATTAAAACATCATTCTCACAGCTGCAATCCATTTTTATGATATATAACATAATTATAATTATTATTAACCATTAGCAATGATAAAATTAAAATGCTTTGTTTATTTATCTTTGTTTAGTCCAAAGTATTATTTTCAACAATGATTGAAATTATGTGTATTAAAATAATCTAGCATATAAACAATACTTAGTATTGGTATGTGTATGCATACAAAATATAATGTTTATTCAGTGGCATATTTGGCAAACACTAAAATAGATAAATGTAATGGTGTAATGGATTAATAAAGATATTTTATTGATTTATATAAAGAGATTCTGATGTGTAATAAACATACTACTTAATCGTTAAAAATGTAGATTATTGCAAGAATTTTTTTCCAATTATAAAAAAGAAAAACTAGTGAACAACACACTAGTATTAATTACATATTTTTTACCAAAGTACGAGATTTTTATGTGATACTTATATACGAGCATGTATGAGAGCACTAATGAAAGTAGAGGAAGCAAAAGATGTGTGTAAGAACCGTAGCATGTGAAAGGAAGTGGTCTCTGCCTACCCTACCGGAAAAAAGACGTGACTATATGTATGTATGTATGTACTTTATATTCTCTGTTTCACCGGTCTTGGCGTGTGCCAGAGATAATCTACTATTTAGTTTTTAATATCCGCCTCTCTCTAATACACATGTTATAAACTTGTGCGAAACACGTTTGTTATGCTAAAGTGTGATAGACAGAATTCTCATTAGATCAGATAGTCAAGCGGCACTTAAGTTTTGGCATCACAGAGAATACTCAAAAATTGTCCGGGAATGTGCCGGAAACCTACGAACCTTGGCTAACCATAACAAGGTCACTTTGTCGTGGGTGTCAGGGCATAAAGGTATTTCTGGTAACGAAGAAGCGGACAAACTAGCTATGCGGGGCTCTGGAACACCATGTATTGGGCCAAAACCAATAATAGGGATACCCAAAGCCAGTGTTAAAGCAGCGATCAATGGCTGTGTCCACTCTCAGCATCAGCTGAAGTAGGCACAGCAAGTTAATGCTGAAAAACCCCTCACCTAAGCAGACAGGGAAGCTGCTCTCGCTAAGTGGGGAAAAACTTAGAACAGTTGTAGGGCTTTGTACAGGACACTAGTTTTTAAGGAAACATCTGCACAATATAGGCGTGTCTGACACAGAACCTATAATGAGGAAGAGAAAACAGCCACTCATATTATCTTCGAATGCAAAGCCACCGCCCTGTGGAGGCACTACCTGGGGTGTATACAAGACCAAAGGAGTGATCCACCTGGGGCAATAGCAGTACATGAGCTTCTACTTCTTAACGGGAGAATTGAAGAAATGGAACTAAACTAAGGAAGTGGAAAGGTACAAATAGCAGATAATGTTGCAGTGTCTAGGGGAAAAAATTAGATTTATTTATTCATTCGTTCAGTATTAATTACATACTTTTTTCCAAAATACGAGATTTTTTTTTATGTGATACTTTATATACTCTGTTTCACCATTCTTGGCGTGTGCCTGAGATAATCTACTATGTAGTTTTTAATATCCGCCTCTCTCTAATGCACATGTAATTAACTTGTACGAGACACGTTTGTTATGCTAAATTGTGATAGACAGATTATTCACCGGAGTCAAGAAAACACTCATATCTCGTAGTTCATGGCATAGATTTTGCCGTGACGTTTGTAGGTTATATTTAAGTGCGTTGTACGTTTAAGTTCTTGTACAGGTTTGTTGCGTCTTATGAAAAATTGTGGCTTTTCATATAAACTAGAAAATTGTGGATGACAGCTATCTGAAAAATCAAGTGTTGTATCCAAGCAACTGTTTTTTTTTTGAGGCATTACATGAAAAAAAATTTAAGTACAAGCCTTAGTTTGTGTTTTTAGATGAAACATGGATATTATTAAAATGGAAGTGCAGACTACCACAATTCTTCAAGCTTGTTGAAAAAAATCAGATACAAGGGTGGTTACAATTGAAAACAATAAATTTTGAAGAACATTCGGGCAAGACAGAGCTATTAAGTCTTTGTCACCAGAATAAGCCACAAATTACCAGGTATGTTATAGATGAGCTACTCTAAGGACATGGGCATCAGGTATTATGATTGCCCCCATATCTCTGTCAAAACAATCCAATTAAGTTGGTATGGAGCATTATTGTAAACAGTACTTTAATCGTCATATTGGAGAACGTATATGTGGAGATGCAGCAATGAAAAAAAAATTGGGACAATGCATTAGCAGAAGTAACACCTGTAGTGTAGGCGGATTGTGTTAAACATAGTGAAAAATTAATTCAAGATGACTGGGTAAAAATTGTCACACATGTTGAAGAGGAAACTAGGCTAATCATTGATGTAGCTGAAAATTCCAATGATGTGTCAGCTGCAGTGAAGAGGCTGACTAATTTACTATTGCTAATTAGCTCCTTTTATAAGGTTAGTATGTAATAACACTTTATAATTTAAGTAATATGGAGGCAATCTTAATACCCAATGTCCATGTTCTTAGAGTAGCTCATCACAGTACCTAGTATTTTGTGACTTTTTCTGGTGACAAAGAATCTGTGGTGTATCGATACGCCACTGTCATAGTTATAGTTCAACGATCTCTCGTATGATGGAGGTCTATATAGGCATGTATGGCATGAGCTGTTATATAGTCAAGTTGGGAATAAATACATATTAAAGTTGAGAGTATTTCATTAACCCAATAAATTAGAGGCTGAGGTATTCACCTTTAGCCAGGATATTACAGTGGCGACAAGGATATTTCCACGTGCAGTGTGTGTTTTAAAGTTAAGATGGTTGCAAAAGAATTAATTGGGCATTTAAGAGAATTTGACCCATTATTAACTGATTATTGGGCCATATTCAACAGACGTTTAAAAAATGATTTCTTAGCGAATGAGATAGAGGAGGATAAACGCAATATTATTAAATATTTTGAATGAGGAAGCTTACAAATAAGTGCAAAATTTGTGTTTACCAATAGAACCAGAAAAGAAAAAGTACTCACATTTAGTATCAGTGTTAACAGAACATTCTCAACCAAATTTAGAAGTGTTTGCGGCTAGATATAAATTCTACAATGCTACCAGTTGAATCAGCGCAAAAGTGGTCAGCCCGTTAAAAAAATTTGGCAGTATGGTGCAAATTTGAAATGTCTGAGTTAGAATTAGTGCTTAGTGACCATTTTGTGATTGGTTATAAGCGTAGCACAGTGCAGGACTAAATATTCGAGGAAAAGAAATCAGTAAAAGTTTATGAAATTTCAACTGCCTAATCGGCAGCCCGCATTTTTGGAAATTCCTGAGGGGAGTTCTAACCAAGTTTTCAAAGAAGAAACTGAAATTCACTACACGCATGCAAAACCAAAATCATGACATCGATCACAGAAGCCATGGCAAATAGTAATATTTTCTTCATAATTTAATTATAAAATCAATTTAATAGAAATGTTATGGACAATAATGTAGTTTTCCTATTAGTAGCATTGTCTGAACTTTCTCTTTTATTATCATACTGTAAAGATAAAACCATAAATATTAACAAAAAAACATGCCACAGTTTAGTTTTTCTTTATAATTATTATTTCTTTCGACAATACTAACTGTGTATATTTTGCTTCACCACTGAAGTGTAAGAGATTCAAGTTTAGACAAGAAAAAACAATAGAATCAATTTAACACATGTATTGTTATGAGGACAGCTAAGAACAGTGAAACGAGTTGTATATATATAATAATTGAACTTTATAACATAATTTATGTGAAGTGCTTATTTAAATAGGCTTTGATTGCAAGACATTTAAAGACTTATTAATAATATCTTGTTTTTTCAAAATTAAATGCTTTATAATAAACTTACCATTTCAAGATCATCAGCATTTATTGGTTCCGAGTTTAGCACCTTATCTGGATTTGGTATATCTTGTAAGATACAATTTAACTTTTTACTATATTTTTGTTTATTGTTAGCCATAACTTGTTGTACTTTTATATTATAAATTTTCATTCTCTCTAGATATTCATGTTGTTGCAAATTATGTGAATCTAGAGCAGCCACATCAATAACATTTCTAAAAATAAATGTTATTAAAAAAATTACTTAAACAATTTTTACTAGTAATGTAGATTACTTTAAATGCATTTTGTTTAAATATGAACCTACAGGCTTATTTTTAAACTATTACTGTGTTAGCCAAAAACTGTTTTTTATAACCATTAACTAATACTTATTTTGTAATGTACTGAGACTTGAACAAGGTAAAAAGGTGTTACTTACGTTGCTGTTTCCTGTAATATCCTGTTAAGGGCAGATTGTTCGTCAGTCTTCTTGGGTAAATTATTAATATTGTGGCTTAAAATATCTTCACTAAAATAAAAATTTAATGAACTTTTAAGCAAGCAATCAATTTTAAAGTATATTTTACCTATTTGCTATGTGAATATTTGTGCTATTTGAAACTGGATCTATCAATAAATGTGTCCGTTCGTTCGGTTCTCCAGACTGCAAAATAATAAAAATAAATGTATGGTGGTACTCCTTAGAACTCAAAAATACCTACCTGAGAGGAGATGTCATCCTTACAAAAAAAGCTATAACAGCACCCCATTTTTAAAATAATTAACAAATACCTACTTTTCTCTGTTTATCATATAAAAATATATTTTTACCAATGAATTATTTTTCTTATTTCATTTGAAATTCAATTTATTTACCTCACATACCTACTCTATTAACTAATACAAATACAAATGCAGCATCACTACTGTCACTGTCATTTCTTCGTTACTTCAGTTTATAAACAAGTTGTATTCTTAGGTGATTTTTAGCAAATATGTCAGATGTGTCAACATTATAAAAAAGTCGTTTCAAAAGTATTACCAAATAATAGTGTCAAGTACCCATTCAAGTTTGTTTCTGTTTTATTTTAGTTTTATCCAGTCTTTATAATATTGGTAGAGTTATTGTTACTGGTTAAAATTAAATAGAATTAATATTTTTAATAAATTTTTAACTAATAAAATTTAAAATTCTTGGATACAATTTGTATTATTTTAGTTGCTTGCTATTTGAAAATGACCTTATTCTTGCTATTCTTAATAAATTATTTTAAATTTTCATTTTCATTTTTTTTATTTTTTCGCAGATGTTCGATCCATTTTCTGTTTGAACGTTTTCATCACTGAAAACCTGGACACCAGTGTTTGAAGCGATATCTGTAATAATTTTACTACACTTAGTTGAGGAATCTACCGCTCAATAGAGGGCGGTCTAAATATGTTTTAAATTTATTACAAGTAAATCTTAAACACTTTGGTTGCTGCGCAACCAACAAACAATTTCGGAAATCAGTACTATTATTAATTTTAAGCAGTTTCTTTTAAAATGGAAGATGTTAAAGAAAAAAGTATTCACCACATGACTGTTAAAATTTGCGAAGAATTAAAGAAGTCTCCTTATCATACTAGAATGTTTGAGGATATACAGGTTGTAATCACTATACTCTTTGATCACTATTAACTGGTTATATTTTTGCAAATAAAAAGGTTATATTTAAAACGCTAAATTGTGGAGAAATTATTTTGTTTTTATTTTTATGTTTTTTTTTAAATGTATATATGGCTTTGGTAGAGAACAATTAGCCAGACTTTTTTTTCCCTTAATTTACCAAAGCTCAGTTTTTGTTTCAGTTATACATACAGAGTGGACCAAAAGTCTGGAAACGGACAATTATCTCGTAAATTGCTAGTCCGAATTGTACAAAATTTGGGATAAGTCTATTTTGAGATATGGAGATTCCAGATTTGACATTTGCAATATTGTCAGATTTGCCGTTTCTCTGATATTATTAGTCACTTTGATTTTTTAAAAACATCACCCTATATATTCAGTCATTATTGGAATCTCCTCTTCAATACGAGTCTAGCCACAAATGTCACTCATGATTTTATGTAGTCTAAAATGTCTTAATTAAATAAAACAGAAGTGTGGCAAAGCCTAATTGTTTTAATAATTTTTTAATACAAACAATTTTCAACTACATTAAAAGATTACAAATTTTTTAACATAATGATAACTTAATCTAGTGTTCAAAAAGTGCAGTGCTCTATTTGTAAGTTGGCAGTACCCTAATCAATTATAAAATGCATCTACCACATTTCTCCATGATTGTTTAGACCTTGACTAAACGTAACAATTAAAAGATTACAACATTTTTAACATAATGATTACTTAATCTAGTGTTTAAAAAGTGCTCCATTTGTAAGATGACAGAACTCTAATCAATGGTAGAATGCGTCTACCGCATTTCTCCATGATTGTTTAGACCTTGACTAGACCTTTTAGAGTACATAAAATTATAAGTGTTACATATATATGGCTGAACTCGTATTGAAGAGGAGATTCCAATCATGACTGAATATATAGGGTGATGTATTTAAAAATCCATAGTGATTAATAATATCAGAGAAACGGCAAAACTGACAATATTACAAACGTCAAATCTGGAATCTCCGTATCTTAAAATAGGCTTGTCGCAAATTTTATACAATTTAGACTAGAAATTTACGAGATAATTGTCCGTTTCCAGACTTTTGGTCCACTCTGTATATGTACTAACACTTATATATACACTAACAAAAAAAAATTTAATTCGTGTAATTTATGTTAATTATGTGTGCTTATTTTTATTTTTTATGGATGTATGTAGTATTTTTTTTATTTCTTTTTTTTAATATATTTTTCCTTTTGTTTTTTTTTTAAAATTATTTTTTCGTCAGCACACTTACATAATTGGTATAATTTACCGCAATATTGCTTACAATTTTTTGTTAGTTAAAATTTCATTTTACATCATTTTATGTGTTGATATAATGAATAAAAAACATTTATATTATATACTAAAAATTATACAGTTTAAATTGGCTGGCAGAGTAAGTTTAATTTATATAATTCATCGAATAGCCTTTTAGTACTTTCTAGGTGCAAGGAACACTCCAAAATCTTGTGCACAGTGTACCCACTTCGCCACATGCACAAAATTCATTGTCAGTCCAACCCATCTTGTGCTGGTGGTATGGTGTTAGGGCATGCATTGACCTTATTCTGTTAATTGTGATTTTAAAATGTCTTTTGTTTGATGACTTATACCAAATTTTTATGGGAAGGTTTTTTTGCTGTGCCGGATTTAAGAAAGAGCATCCGGGGCTACAGCCCCGGTGCCTCCACAAAGGAGGGGCCCCCACAATAAAGACTTCGGAAAAAATCTTTCAAGTCCGATTAGTAAACACTAGTAAACAACTTTCACAATAAATTATTTATTGAAAAACTCAACTGAAAAATAATTTGGGGCCAGGGGACCACTCCACTTTTATGTTGTCCCGAGGCCTCCAGAACTTCAAATCCGGCCCTGTTTTTTTTGACATTCAATATAATTGAGTCCAGTAGTAGAGTTTTGAAATATTTCTTACCATTTTTCTTTTAGGTTCGTTTTAACTAATGCATGTTATTTGTATGTTATTAAGTAATATAATTTTTAGTAATAGGTTTGAAAGGTTTTAGTATTTTAATTATTTTATTGGGTGTAAGTTAATTATCGATTACACGAAGGAACAGCAGCCCATATTATTTTCTAATGCGAAACACTCGCTAGGTTAAGGCACCACCTCTTTCGGAGTTTCAGACGGTAGTTCTAGAAACTTGGTTAGCTAAGATCTGATTAGCCAAGCATTTTACCTTGTAGGCCTTTCATCCTCCTGTGTGGAAACACAAAAGGCCTTTGGGCCTTCATTGAAGGTGAAATAGAATGTCGTAAGACAAATTTTAAGCAGGTCAGCGATGTCCTTCGTAAATATGTGTTCAATTTCAATAATTGCTTTAGTTAATAGCACTTTAGTGAATAAGAAGACCTGTTTAAAATTTGCCTTACGACATCCTATTTCACCTTCAACGAAGAAATATATGAACAGATCGATGGAGTCTCAATGGGCAGCCCATTATCACCAGTGATCGCGAATTTCTTTATGGAGAAACTTAAAAAGAAAGCTTTGGACAGCTCTTATATAAAATTGAAAGTGTGGTTTCGATATGTAGATGACACCTTTATTGTCTGGCCTTATGATAGAGACAGCCTTAACGAATTTCTCGCCCACATCAACAACATACACCCTAGCATAAAATTCACAATGGAAATAGAGAACAACAAAGAATTGGCATTTCTCGATGTTCTGATTGTAAGGAAAGAGAGACAACTAGAACATACCGTATACAAAAAGCCCACATACACAGATCGTTATCTACACAATACATCCAACCACCACCCTTGCCAACAAACAGGAGTTATAAGAACTTTGCTAGAAAGAGCAATATGAATCTGTAAACCAGAACATTTAAATAAAAAACTGAATCACCCTAAGAAAGCCCTTATATAAAATGAATATATATATATATACAGTGTGTCCAATTTATTCGGCATCATATGGGAAACTTTTTTATTCTTAGTTTTATGAAAAAAAATATGCATAGTCTAAACCTTAAAAGACAACCATTAGATATCAGTTTTTTTAAGCCGTATACGGGGTTTGTCAAAAAATATGAATTTTACTCAAGAGTAAAGTACCTTTATTTTTAAAAATACCGACAATTGTTATAAATAAAAGTTAATCATAATTGAAAACTATTGTCAGATATCCAATATTATCCATCTGCCATAAGAAAACAGATTTTGTTGTTTTTATTAATTCTCTAGGTTAGCATTGATAATTTACGTCTACATGTCAAATCGCTAGTTAGATTTTATAAAATACAAGAAGTGGCAGCTCTATTAACTATTACAAAATTAATTCTACGATTTTATTACCGAATTATCTTTAATAGACCGTTAACGTATATGGTATCAACAATACGGTGCTACATGCAATACTACAGTCGCTGTTAGGAAATACCTTGAAACTATTTTCAATGACAAAGTAATACAAAAATATTCCGAGATTTTTTGGCCGGCCAGATCTCCAGACTTAAGTCCTCTGGATTATTTTTTATGGGGCTACTTAAAATATACGGTATATCAGCAAAAACCTTTTCAAGATATTAATTATTTAGAAAGGATACTTACAGAAGCATATCAGGAAATTACTGAAGATATGATCAAGAATGTATTAAGGAAGTTTGATAAACGAACCATTAAATGTCTAGAAAGAGATGGTGGATATATTAAGGCTTTAGTGATTTGAAGCAAAATATAAATTATTTTATTTCCAATTATTTATTACGTATTAGTTAACTTTATTTATCTTTCCATTTGCAAAATAAAATATTATGATATGTATGCATCAACTATTCAAATGCAATAGAACATTGTTACAGAACTTATTAATTAACTGAAAAGTTATTATGTCATGTTTTTCAATATTATAGCTGTTGTGTAATTTACAAAATTTGCATAATTTATTTATACCGAAAATTATTAAAGATCATTTTTCATGGCGAATGGATAATATTGGATATCTGACAATAGTTTTTAATTTTAATCAACTTTTCTTAATAACAATTGTCGATTTTTTCAAAAAAAAGTTACTTTACTTCTAAAAAAAGTCATATTTTTTGACAAACCCCCTATACGGTATAAAAAAAATTGATATCCAATGGTTGTATTTTAAGTTTTAGACTGCATAACTTTTTATAAAGGATATTTTTTTTTAAAGCTAAAAATAAAAAAGTTTCCCATATGATGCCGACCTAATTGGACACACTAGCGTTTTTACCCTACATTCCTCGAGTAACAGATAGGATCGGCCGGATTCTAGGACAATATAACATAAAAACTATTTTCAAGCCATCTAAGAAGATCAAAATCTATCTGAAATCTACCAAGGACAAGAGAGCCCCACTAAGTCCTGCAGGTGTTTATCGTATTCCATACACTTGTTGTGTCTACATTGGAACAACTAAACGGTCCATTTACAACGGTCCATTAAATTCGAGGACACCCAAGTTTTATGCACCACATCTGCATTTTACCCAAGGCTTTATAGAAAAGTAATTGAATTACATAAACACCAGAAGAACATTAATAAATCTGAGCAAACACTTAAAATTAAGAGAACGTGGGTACCTGTACTTAAAAATACAACGCTGCTTCCTTACAAAAATAAGAAGAACAGCCATCAAATATGCCCCGCCCACCAAAACGTATACAACCTGCGATCATGACATACGAATGTCACAAACCGTCAGCCTTGAAAAAGCAGACATATCTTCAGAAGATGCGATCCACTAGAGATGGCGAAACTTTAAGTATAAACTCAGACCTACGATAGCCAAAATACTCGAAAAACCATTCACCAATAAACGATGGCCGTGAAAGCCTTTTACAATATGTAATAATTTATTTAGTTTTTAAAAAGATTTTCAAACTCATTAATAACAGTTACGAGTAATAATTATATTTTTAATTTGTATTCTTTAAGTAAATTTAACTAAATTATAAAATGTCCTATTAATAATAATAATAAACAATGTTCAATGAAACAAATAATAAAATTATTTTAAATATTAACACATGATATTGATCTTAAGAAATAAATTTTTTAAATATTTTATTTAAATCTATTTTTTTTCCTAATTTAATGGCGCTGGCAGAGCCAAAAGGCCAGATGTTTTGCATTGTTGTTTTATCACTCATACATACATACATATAGTCACGCCTTTTTCCCGTAGGGGTAGGCAGAGACCACTTCCTTCCACTTGCTACGGTTCTTACACACATCTTTTGCTTCCTCTACTTTCATTAGTACTCTTGCATGCTCGTCGGTTGTTGATACTCTTGACCTGGCCTTTCTTCAAAACAATGTTGATCTGATCGAGATTTGTTCTCCGAGGTCGACCTTTACCGACTTCCGTCCATTCACACTCACCTTATAAATTTGTTTCCTCAATCTTCCTTTATCCATCCTTTCTACGTGTCTAAACCATCTAAGCATTCCTCTATCTATCTTTGTAACCACATCTTCTTTTACACCACAGCGTTCTCTTATCTCATTATTTTTTACTTTATCCAACCGAGTCACTCCGGCTATATTTCTCCAACTACTCATCTCCGCAGCATTAACCCTATTTTCATGCTTCTTTTGCCAATCCGAACATTTACTACCATACATAAGTGTATAAACTAACACACCTCTATACACAGCCAGACGTGCCTTTTTTGACACTATTGGCTGTTTATAAAGATATGCAGTGCCCCATTCATCTGTTTTCCTGCCAACACCCTTCGCTCAATGTCACTGTCATACTTTCCATCTCTCGTAAAGTTTGAACCCAAGTACACAAATTCATTTACTTGTTCCACTCTTTTTCCCTCAATCGAAACTTCACAGTTTGTCATGCTTTCTTCTCTTTCAAACACCATTCATTACTTTCGTTTTGCTTACATTTATTTTTATCCCTTTGATTTTCAGGACATCATACATAACAATATTAATATAGAGAAGAATACTTTTATTTTGTAATTCATTTTTGGTTCTTTCATTGGTTCGTCAGTACTTTCACAATTAAACTTGGCCGAATTGCCGACCTTGGATCTGCCGCCCGTGGCACATAGTTAGCGCGCCACTGTTTTTCATTTACAAAACCCCAGCTTCCAATAAAATTTTACTGCAAAAGCCCGCTATTAGCCCAGTATATAAAGAGGTTTCCTCTTACATGAATTGTGGCCAAATATTTTTTCTCTAAGATCGTTTGGTGTGGGTGGGTATACCAAATTTAAGTTTACGACTTCGAAAGTGCGGGCGATAACTTTTGGTGGCCAAAAAACTTCAAATTTTTTTTCCAATTTTTCGCTTATAACTCAAAAACGGTATTTTGTAAATAACCCTACCATATAGTAAATTAAAGAGAACAATATTTCGCGTCGATTGAAAAAAAAAATGCAATATTAGTCCAGTAGTTCGATTATTTTGTGGGGATCCAAAAAACAGCAAATTTTTTCAACATAGCCAAAAAATGTGTTTTACCCATTTTCGATTTGCTGTAACTTTCCAACATCAAATTTTATCAACACCCCCCTTGGAAAAAAACGTAATCTGCTGTCTCTGGGCACTTCGTGTTGTGGGATATTTTACTGCTTTATTGAAACGCTTAATTACTGACTAGACTATACAGTAAGACCCCGGGGTATACGTTCCATCAATATAAAGCGTTATATGAAAGAGCGTTAAATGAGGTCATTTCATCATGTAAATTTTTTTTTACTGAAAATAGTCGCAAAAAGGGTAGACCTATCGTGTGGGCCGCGGACGGCCCGCACTGCGACTATTAGAAGGAGGAGGGATTATAAAAAGGAGATGATTGTGGATCCGTTTTTTGGAAAGTTGCAGGTCATAGTTCTCTGGAAAAATTTTGGATTTTGATTTTGGAAGCTTGTTCCATTCCGAAGCAGCCCTGTAAACGAAGGATTTTTGATGAAGATTGGTCCTTGTAGTGCCAAATGTGGCCAGTGGTGTTATAAGAGTTTTTATTTCTCTGGAGCATCTGCCATAGAAATATCTGTAGAGTAATGTCTGGTCCGCAACTCTTCTTCTGTGTTCTAGTGGGTGAAGGGTTTCTGTGAGAGTTGAGCTGTTTATCAACCGAATGGTCCTTTTCTGCATAGAATCTAGAAGACGAAGAGAATGCCTTAGTGATGAACCACATATGTGCGAGCAATACTCCAGTAGAGGTCGGATTTGAGCCTTGTACACCAACAAAAAATTTTTCTTGCAAATATAAAAACATAACAAATGGATTTATAAAAATAAACTAAATTTTAAGTCATTTTATTTAGGTTTAAGATTATCCATATTATTCTGTACACAAGCACAGGCCCCATTATGAGACCTGAGTTAATGTTGCAATAAAAGTGAAATTAGTACGACAGAAATTGTGGAAGCGTTGAACAGTATAAAATTGGGTAAAGCTCCTGGGTACGACAGGATAACGGTTGAAATGCTGAAGGCTGGACAAAGCGTGGTAACTAGTCTGCCATACCGCCTTTTTAATCTTTCTTGGAGGAGTGGTAGCGTACCAGACGACTGGTGCAAGGCCGTTACGTGCCGCTTTACAAGGGAAAAGGTTTGCAACGGGACTGTAAGAACAACCTAGCCATTGGTTTACTTAGCATCGTCGGCAAACTGTATGCTAACAAATGAATTAAAAAAATGACGAATGAAACTGAGAAGATATGGGATGAGCATTGTGGTCGACATTGTCTATGTATGGGGTGAGCGGTAGTTTTATATGAGCACTGAAACCACTATCCGAGGATTCCACTGCTTGTATCAGAATAAACGGAGCTCACACGGACTAGTTTAACATCAAAAAGGGTGTTAGACAGGGATATTTGGCTTATACATGAACGATGATTTAAGATATTTGAAAGATAGTACGTATGGATTAAGTATGAATGATTTAATATTGTCATATTAGCATCATCTAAAGAGGAGTTGCAGGCCATGATTAATACCATGCATGATGCCCTAAAATTCGTAGGGATGAAAACAAATGTAAGCAAGACGATAGGAATGGTATTTATAAGGAAAAAGGTTCGTAGCAGGACTGTAAGAACTACCAAGGTATTTACTCAGCATAGTCAGAAAACTGTATGCAAAGATATTGATTAAATGAGTGACGAATGAAACTGAGATGATATGGGATGTATAAGCAGGACTTAGAAGAGGAAGTAGATGTATGGATCAGGTCTTTTCATTACGAGGTATAGTCGAAAAATTCTTGGCTAGAAGTCAGAAGGTCTATCGCGCTTTTATAGACTTGGAAAAGGCCTATGACAGAGTGGTGAGGAGTAAATTTTGGTCGACATTGTCCATGTATGGGGTGAGCGGTAGTTTAATACGGGCACTAAAATCACTTTACGAGGATTTCACTGCTTTTGTCAGGATAAACGGAGCTTACATGGACTGGTTGTGGATTCGCCATGGCTGTTTAACTTACATAGACGATTGTTTAAAATATTTAAAAGAGAGTGCGTATGGATTAAAAATAAATGATTGGATCGTCAAATGCCTTCTTTACGCCGTTGATCAAATTATATTAGCGCCATCTAAAGAGGAGTTGCAGGCGATGGTTAATATAATGCATGATGCCCTAAAATTCATAGGGATGCAAAAAAAAGACGATAGGAATGGTATTTGAAAGAGCATAACAAACTATAAAGTTCTGTTTAAGGGAGAGAGAGTGGAACAAGTAAGTAAATGAGTTTGTATACTTGGATTCAAAGTATACGAGAGATGGAAGGTATGACAGTAACATTGAACGAAGGGTGTTGGCAGGACACTTACGTATGGTAGTGGATGTTGGGTTTGGAAGAAAAAGCATGACAATAGGATAATGCTGTGAAAATGAGTAGTTGGAGAAATATATCCGGAGTATCTCAGTTGGATAAAGTAAAAAATAAGGAAACGCTGTGGTGTAAAAAAATATGTGGTCACTAAGATAGATAAAGGAATGCTTAGATGGCGTGACGATGTATGTATATTCTTCTGCATTTCAATTTTTTTGCCCGTTAATCGAGAAGGTATCTAATGTTATGTGCGTTTTTTTTGTGTTTTGTTAAAAGTTGTCGATAAGTTGACAAGGTATCCTGACATTCTCCGTCTTTTCTTTAAACTCCTATTAATATCTGTGTCATTTTTAATAAATTGGCTCATAATTTCCGTTGTAGTGTTTTTTAGAAATGCCGTTAAAAGTTCTTTTTGCTCTTCTTTAGAATCGCTACATTCAATATTTTTGTGTTTTTTGGTTCGCTTGTTCCTTTAGCTGATTATTAGAAAGACTTTTTGCTGTTTCTTGCAATATTTTTTCGAAACCTTGCACATTTACCTCATCTTAACATGTTTGTTTTGCTAATTCCACTATTTGGTTCATATCACCGTTCTTAGATATGGCCAAATGTTCTTCGATACCCCTTTTAAATATTTTTCTGTGACCTCATTTCAAGAAATAGCTTTTTCCATCCTTGCCGATCCTGTGCTGCCTCTATCCAGTTGGTCTTTATCCTTTTGATGTCGGTTCATCTGGTTGGTTGGCGGCCTCTACTTCTGTATGCGTCTTGGTGCGGTCTCCACTCAAGTATCCTCTTTGTCCAGCGATTTTCCGAAAGTCGCGCCACATGACCGTCCCAGTTTCATTTTAAAGTTATTATACGAGTAACCACGTCTGTCACTTCAGACATCTCCCTTAATGTTATATTTGGGATCCTGTCTCTTAGCGATATACCTAACATCGACCTCTCCATTTTCCTCTGCACGATACTTATTCTATTTGTAGTGTTCTTTGTGAGGGTAAGTGTTTCAGCGCCGTATGTAAGCACAGGCAATATGCACTGGTCAAATACTTTTCTTTTTAAACATATTGGAATGTCTGACTTAAAGATATTGCGCAGCTCTCCAAAGGCCGCCCATGTTAGGCCTATTCTTCTCGATATTTCACGAGTTTGGTTGTTTCTATCAATAGAGATTTCGTGACCAAGGTATTTATGAGAGCTTACTTGCTCTATGCTTACTTTGCCTATCTTAATTGCCTTACTCATAACAAGATTAGTCATGTATTGAGTTTTGTTGGTGTTGATTTTGAGTCAAACAGAGTTCGATGCTTCACTGAGCCTCCGTAGCATTTGTTTTGCTTTGTCCATGCTATCTGCAATAATTAAGATATCGTCGGCGAATCTTAGATGGTTAAGTTTTTCGCCATCTATGGTTATGCCCATGTCACCAAAGTTGGCCTGTTTAAACATATATTCTAGGAGTGTTGTGAATAACTTTAGCAATATGACATCTCCTTGGCGTACACCTCGTGCAAAATTAAAATCTTGGAAATCATCTTGCAGCCTAACATAAGCTTTTGCTCTTTGGTACACGTGTTTGATGACTTCGATGTATCTATGATCGATACGGCACTCAGCAAGAGCTTGTAGCATTTTATGCTGGTCTATTGTGTAGTCTATATGCATCGGTTTAGAACGTACGACGACGTTGTCCGATATCTAGACGCCATTTTCTTCGATCTTTCCATTGACCCTCCTGTTGGTTTCTTAAACTTTCTTTATCTTTCTTTATCCCCTCGCTCCATGTTATTTTGGGTCTTAGAGACAGAATTAGCGTAAAGATTTTTTACTGCACTACTGTATTTACTAATATAAAAAGAGAGATATACCTACCGACTTGAGTATCTGCATGGCCAGTATCTCGGAAACTAGCAATATGTGTGTGTATAAAGCATGTTGGGCAGAATCATTATATTTTGATGTCTAGAATCTAAAATTAAAAAAATTGGACATTCTTAATGAATCACCCTGTATATCTTTATAACCTCATTATTAAATTTTATTTATTACTACGTTAAAGAAAATAAATAACATTAAACAAATTTTTGATTGGCTTTTATAAATCGTCCATAAATTGACCCATTAAAAATAAATGTAGGGTTTAGTTCATTGAAGTTTAGTGTCAATATGACATTTATTTTTGTATAATTTTCAATTTCGGAAATGCGTTTCAGAAATTGGTGATAACACCTAGTGTAAAATCGGAAGATTTTAAAAATTCTCTGCTAAAAGCCATGCAAGAAAACGGTTTGGAGGCTGAATTAAAAAACACTATCTACAGATTCTTAAAATCAAAGAAAAAAGAATTGAGCAATTATGATGCTTTTTTCAGGTGAGTATTGTAAAATAATTTAACTAAAATATATTTAATATGATCACTTAAAAATACATGCAACACCTATTTTAATATACCTAAATTTTGCATTAAGTTCTAAATTAATACCATTTTTTAAAAAAATGTGCATTTTAATAAAAAAATGTAGAGGTTTAAAAAATTTATATTATATAGTACAGAGTCTTGGCTAAAATTGACACACAGGGAAAAAGAAAAGAGAATTTTCATTAGCAATTACTTACACTCAGTCCAAAAAGTCTCCATACACTACATGCTTTTTATAAATATTTTTTGTTATTTTTAACCGTTACAATTTAATAAAATATTTCGCAGCTATTTTTCATTAAATTTTTTATTTGTTAGGCCCGAAACAATAATATAAATTTTATATTTCATAGTTCCAGTTAGCTGGTTAAAACTAATAAAAAATATGAAGTGTATGACTTTTTGGACTGAGTGTATGTACGATAAACTGGAAAATAATGGGACCTAGTGGAACCAAGAAGCCAGTTCATAAGAGGGCAGACGCACTTTGGACGATGAACCGGAGTAGGCTAAGCTCACGATTCCATTTCATAAATAAACATAAACAGAAACTATTTTATTTTTATTAAATATAGATCAGTAGAGATGTCTTAAATGAGAATTGAAACAGAGGTTTCGAGTGCACAGCGGGTAGCTCACGGTCAGTTTTCATGTTCGAGGGGTAGGAAGCTACTTGCAATCTTAGTAGTAAGGGTAGTAGGGTAGTCTAACTGCGTTAATATAGCACTGAGGCCATTTGGAGCAGCTGCGGCTCAGTCAGGAGTGTCTAGTCGAAGAGGAAAGACAAGCCGCCGCTACGCAGAATATACATCGACACCAAGCGTCATTTCAGTTTTAAACGTGGTTATCATTAATTCAGTGTTATTAAGTGATTTGTACAGAAGAATATTTGTCATAGTTCATCATGAAGAACCATTTATCACGTTCTGAATAAGCTACACATAATTACTTATTATAATAAATACAAAACTGGTGTTGATACAATGGACTAGATGGTAGGCAAATATAGCACTCACAGACGCACTCAAAGGTGGCCACTTGCTTTGTTTTTTAACGTTCTAGACATAGCTTCACTTGCAACGTACATAGTTTACTTTGAAAATAATAATATGATCAGGGAGAATACCCATCAGCGTTGAATTTTTTTACGCCAATTAAGTGAAAAACTATGTAAGCCTTTGAACGAAGACCGATCTTCAAACAATTAAATCATGCGCCACCACTCAACAAAAAACGCAATCGAGGACATACTCGGAGTTCACCTCGGTCCTGTGCCTGCCGCTGAAAGAAATGATGAGCCTCAAGATACTACTGGAAGATTGAAAGTTACAGGATCTTGTCATCTGTGCTACAGATAAACTATAAAAAGACGTAGAAAGACTTGAAAGATTTGCGTAAAATGTCAGAAACCTGTGTATGCGATAAACATTCTATAACAAAAGTATTGTGCTCTGATTTCGTTGATAAAATGTAAAATTATTCATTTTTAACATGTAAATGTAATAAATCAATTATTTTTACCTTGATAACTAATATATTTATTTATTGACCTGTAGTATACAGGGTGATTCATTAAGAATGGGCAATCTCTGAAATGAAGATACTAAACACCAAAATATGGCGATTGAGCTTAATATGTCTTTTACAAATGTTGCAGGTTTTCGAGATACAGGGTATTTAAAGTTGGAATTTTAATTTGAAATTTCTTAATAATTTTGTAACTTTAAGCAGCATCGTCTTGAAAATTGGCAACTTTATGTTTTTTGGCATGAAAATTACGAATTTTATGCTGAATTTAGCACTTTTCATACAGGGCCTTAGTTACACCCTGTTACTTAGGTAAATTACAACATATCTTTTTTGCCTAATGGGTTATGGCTAAAATGACTAGAAAATCTAAAAGACAGTTCAATTTTAAATAAAAAAGGTACTTTTGTTTATTTCATGTAACTCTATTAATTTTTAAGTTATTTGCATTTTAAACATTCAATGAATTTTGTTTATTGTGAAATGAATTTATTCCTTTAAATTACTGCTACGCGGGGTAACAACAGTAAAGACAACAAATAACAATCAGTAACAGTAATAAAAGAAAAATTCAAAGTAAATGCTCAAAATGCCCGCCTTCCACTTCAATACACTTTTTAAGGCGTTTCCTTAAAGATCTTTGAATATTAAATAACATTTGTTGATTATTTTTATAATATTAGCAGCTTCTTGAATTTTCTGTCGTAATTTTTCGATGGAATTAATGGTATCTTTGTAAACCATGTCCTTCATTTGTGACCATATTGAGAAGTCTAGAGGGTTTAAATCTGGACTTCTAGGTGGCAAACAAATTCACTGCCACACCCAATTCACCGGTGAGGAAAATTTTCATTCAGGTATTGCCGTACTGGCAGAGAAAAATGTGGCGGCGCCCTGTCTTACATAGACCACATGTTCCGCCTTATGGCTAGTGGTACTACTTCTAGTAGTGTGTTTAACTATTGTTCAAGGAAGTTTAAAAAGAGCGGTCCGTTCAGATTAGGAGGAAGTTCAAAAGGACAAAAAAAAACCAGATATCACCACACCAAATATTTACCTTGAATTCATGCTGAAAATTTCGTTCCTTTAGAGCATGTGGATTTTTGGAGTCCCACAAATGATTGTTTTTCCAATTAAAAACACATCGTCTAGAAAACGTCGCCTTATCGGTAAAAAGGAGGTAATTAAGAAAATCCTGGTTTTTGTTTTTATTATCTAGTATAAATTGAGCAAACTGTAGGCGAACTGGACAGGAGTATAGTGATATGGACGATAGTGCTACGTTTTGTCGGTGCTTCTTTACGGTATGGAGGGTTGGACATTGAAGGCGACTGTAATTAAGAAATTAGAGGCTTTTGAAATATGGCTGTATCGCAGAATCCTCAAGATACCTTGGACGGCCCGACTGACAAACGAAGAAGTTCTATGACGAGTCAACGAACAACGTGAACTGTTTGAATTGATTAAGAAAAGAAAAACGGCATACTTGGGACATAAAATGCGAAACACGAAATATCAATTCTTGCATCTGTTGATCGAAGGCAAAATCGAAGGCCGGAGAGGGATCGAAAGGAAAAAACTGTCTTGTCTGCGAAATATCATTCAGTGGACAAGGCTACACGATATACAGTCGCTAATACATACCGCAAGGAACAGAAAAGCAATGGAAAATGTTATCGCAAACATCCGTTAGTGGATATGCATTAGAAGAAGAGAAGAAGATTTTATACTGTTTTTTGTTATTAAAATTTTTAAAATAATCGAACAATAATGGGAAAAATATATATTGTGAAAAGTTGTCTAAGTGGGCGTAACTCTAATAACTTTTGGCGCTTTCTTTAAAATTTATCCTCTTGCTACTGTAGCGCCACCCTTATTTAACACTTTTTGACGGACACTTTTTCATACACATATCTCTACCCTCCATAATGTCTAAGAATCCTGAATTTATTATAAAATCGCTGTATTTGCTTTTAGTGAGCCACAGCATACTATAATTTTCTTATTGTTAACTCAAAAAATGTATCTAAGAATCCTGAAGTTGAAATTTTTATTTAAAAACCTATTGTTAGGGTAAGTGGTCTCTGCCTACCCCTACGTAAAAAAGTGACTAAGTGACTATATGTATGTATGTTAGGCTAACATTAATGTTTAATTTTTAACAGAATACAGGTTATACAAGATGTTCTAGAAATTACGGAAACAATTTGAATATAATATATTCACAAGTTTCATTTACAACATACTTAAAATGAGGGAAAAGAAAAGTACTTTTCCTGCTTTTCCTCTCTAGAGGAGGAAGTATGAGTTTCCTTCCTGATGTGAGGAAGAAAAGTGTGTACTTTCTATGGGGGTAGGAAGAAAAAAATTTATTTACAAAAGTCGTTTAATATTTGAAACAATATTATAGCCGCCTGAGCAATTTTTTTCTCTACAATTATTATGATAAAATTTCATCCAATTTATAATTTTTTTCAAATTATAAACGTTTGCTTAAAATTTTTATAATTTGTAAGTTTTTATTTTACCCATCTACATAATAACTAGCATTATAACCTACATACCTACATACATACATACAGAGTGAGTTTTAAGTATGGAAAACCTCAATTATTACGGAAACGACTCGCACGATTTTACCAAATTTTGGATTGTGTGGGCTCTGTGATATGGCCGATACTTAAATACATATAGTTACGCCTCTTTCCCGTAGGGGTTGGCAGAGACCACTTCCTTTCACTTGCTACGGTTCTTACACACATCTTTTGCTTCCTCTACTTTCATCAGTGCTCTTATACATGCTCGTCGGTTATTGGTACTCTTGACCTGGCATTTCTTTAAAACAATGTTGATCTAATCGAGATACGTTCGCCGATGTCGACCTCTACCCACTTCTTCACATCTTCTTTTACACCACAGCGTTCTTTTATCTTACTATTCTTTACTTTATCCAACCGAGTCACTCCGGCTATACTTCTCAGACTACTCATCTCCGCAGCATTAATCCTATTTTCATGCTTCTTTTGTCAAACCCAACATTCACTACCATACATAAGTGTAGGAACTAATACTTCTCTATGCACAGCCAGACGTGCCTTTTTTTGACACTTTTCGGCTGTTCATAAAGCTATGCACTGCCCCATTCTTTTGTTTTCCTGCCAACACTCTTCACCCAATGTCATTTTCATACTTTCCATCTCTCGTTTACTTTGAACCTAAGTATACATACTCATTTACTTGTTCCACTCTTTTTCCCTCAGTCAGAACCTCCCAGTTTGTCATGTTTTCTTTTCTTTCAAAAACCTTTACTTTTGTTTTGCTTACATTTATTTTCATCCATTTGATTTTAAGGGCATCATGCATAACATTAACCATCGCCTGCAACTCCTCTTCAGATGACTTGATCATCGGCGTAAAGAAGGCATTTGATGATCAAATCATTTATTTTTAATCCATACGCACCCTCTTTAAAATCTTTTTCAATCGTCTATGTAAGTTAAACAGCTATGGCAAAGCCACAGATTCCTGTCTCACACCCTTTTCGAAGTTAAACCATTCCGTGCAACCTCCGTTTATACTGCCACAAGCAGTGGAATCCTCGTAAAGTGATTTCAGTGCTCTACATAAACCGGTAGTATCTAATAAACTATTGTACAAATACATAAAGAAAAATAAACGTACCAAAATGTAAGAAAGTCTGAAAAAACATTTAACTTTTTAAATGCCTGTATGTCTTCCTTCCCTCTTTATACATTTTATTGTTCTTTTCAAAAAATTCTTTATTTACATTTCTGTTGAAATACCATACCAAATACCAGCATGGCAAACTGTATGCAAAGATATTGATAAAAAAGGGTTACGAATGAAACTAAGAAAATGATATGGGATGTGCAAGCAGGATATAGAAGAGGAAGGAGATGTATGGATCAGGTCTTTTCATTACGAGGTATAGTCAAAAAATTCTTGGCTTTTTAGCTAGAAGTCAAAAGGTTTACTACGCTTTTATAGACTTGGAAAAGGCCTATGACAGAGTAGTGATGAGTGAATTGTGGTCGATATTGTCTAAGTATTGGGTGAGCGGTAGTTTAATACGAGCACTAAAATCACTTTACGAGGATTCCACTGCTTGTGTCAGGATAACCGGAGCTTACACGGACTGGTTTAACATTGAAAAAGGTGTAAGACAGGGATGTGTGGCTTCGCCATGACTGTTAAACTTTTACATAGACGATTGCTTAAAAAATTTGTAAGATTAAATTTGATGGATTGAAAATGAATGATTTGATCGTCAAATGCCTTCTTTATGCCGATGATCAAATTATATTAGCGTCATCTGAAGGTTAATGCATGATGCACTTAAAATTAAAGAGATGAAAATAAATGTAAGTAAAACGAAAGTAATAGTTTTTGAAAGAGAAGAAAACATGACAAACTGTGAGGTTCTAATTAGGGGAGAAAGAGTGGAACAAGTAAATGAGTTTGTATACTTAGGTTCAAAGTATACGAGAGATGAAAGTATGATAGTGACATTGAGCGAAGGGTGTTGGCAGGAAAACAAATGAATGGGCAAATGACAAATTTATAAGGCGAGTGTGAATGGACAAGTCGGTAGAGGTCGGCCTCGGCGAACATATCTCGATCAGACATTGTTTTGAAGAAAGGCCAGGTCAAGAGGACCAACAACCGACGAGTATGTATAAGAGCACTGATGAAAGTAGAGGAAGCAGAAGATGTGTGTAAGACTCGTAGCAAGTGGAAGGAAGTGGTCTCTGCCTACCCCTTACAGAAAAAAGGCGTGACTATATGTATGAATGTATATGAAGAACTGGCACATAACTTCTTAAATTTTTTTTATGTCAATAAATTTTAAATATTCTTTGTGCACACCTTTAGCTTAAGATAACCTCATGAGACAAAAAGTGATGAATCCAACTAGCAAAGTGGATATATATTATTTAAATCTGAAACTAAATTTTCGTAATAATAAATGAAAGCAATGAAAGTTTTTTTCCAAATATGTAAGGCATTAATTTTAGGCAGTTAAAAGGAGGTTTTAGATATTGTTTAAATTTTTTTCTTCTATTTTTAATAATCTTGTTTTAAATGTGTCGTTATTAATTGACACACACACACAATTATAAATTGCCTAATTATAAATTTAATTTATAGTTTTATTTTTATGTTTTAACTAGTGTAAACTGAAAAAAAAATTTTGTTCGGTATTTTTTATAAATAACGATCCTAAATTTGTTTAAATGTTTAGAAAATGTCAAATCCATTGGGACAAAAGAATTCATAAATCATTAAATTCTATGTGTAATGAATTGGGTATAAGTCTGGCCAAGCCTAGAGCGACAACTGAAAAGGAAGAAATTTTAAGTAAATGGACCGAACTTAGCAATTTTGAAGTAAGTAAATATGTATTATTATTTTTAATTCAGTATTGTTTTTTGCTATTATTAAAGTTATAATTTAAAATTAATTTCCAAATGTTCACCTTCCGGGTATCATAACTGGGGAAATATATCCGTAGAATAAAAATTATGTGTATACTGATTTTCAAAATGTTGCCAGATACCACCAAATAATACCAAAAAATATCGGTAACATTTCATGTACAATTTTTGATCAACAAATTTGAACTTATTTTAGGTAAGCATTCAGAAATATAGACCAGTCTACGCTCCCAAAGATTTTCTCGAAGTATTGCTAAATCTAAAAGGACCTGTCGATGAAAAAAGTCCAGAGTAAATATGTTTAAACGTTTGTCTGCTCTGAATAAAAAGTAATGAGATTGTATTTTAAAAATACGCGCACTATGAAACTCGTGTGCATTATTATTTGGTTGGTTGGTATTATTGTTGTAAACAGCTCACATAAATTTCATGACATATACCCTATTAGGTTAGAAATCGCAGTGTTTTTTGTGTTTAAATAAATTGTTGCTAGTGATTTTTAAAAATGGAAAAATCCGTGAAACTGTGACGTTCTCCACAAAGAGTTCCTTCCAACTGGCCAAACAGTCAACAAAGAATATTATGTTGGCTTTTTGCGTCGTTTATGTATATGTAATAAAAATAATTTTTAAAGTCAAACTAAAATTCTGTTTGCCTAGGTCGACTTCTATCCACTTGCCCATTCACACTCGCCTTATAAATCTGTTTCATCAATCTTCTCTCTTCTATCGTTTTCAAAACATTTAAGCATTCCTTTATCTATATTTGTAATCACATCTGTTCTGTTCCAAGGTCAGAATAACTATGATGATTGCCAACCACCGCCGCGGAGAAGGCACGTGAAGAAGAAGAAAGTATTTAGACCAAACTAAATTTTTCTGGGCTAAACTATACCTATTTGTAGTAGTAGTGGTAATTTATTTAACTATGTTTTATACATTACAGTTCAATTATGGCAGGTCATACAAGTTCATAATATAAAAAAAGAGAAGAGCAACATGTACTTGTAGGTACAATGTAACAAGCACATTAAATATTTAATAATCAATTCTATTTAATTGAATACATATGAATAAAATAAAAAACACATGTAGTTTGTTTATTGGAAATTTGCATGTAAAATAGGATCTGTCATTTCAACATTTTAGGGTTTTCGGAAATTTGAAATCGAGACATTCTTGTGTGGAGTAAAGACAGTGTGTAGGAAAAATATTTTGTTATATAATTTTTGAAAGGGTTGTAGGAACGGTCTTTCAAGTAATCATGTAATTTAATATAGAGATTAATCGGGTTGGCCTGAAATTGGTTTTGGGCGATAACATGTACCCACAAGAGGAAGAGGATTATTTAAAAGGAGGCACAATAAATTTGGATAAATAAAATATTTTCTGTCTGTTTTATTTAATCAATCTCATTTCTTTTTGTCCAGTATAATATATTTATGTAAATGATTTGCTTGGAATCAACGTACCTAATTTCCTATTGTAGGTTTGCTTTTGCAGTTAGCACATAACCATTTTAAAATATGGAAAAATATTTTTTTTGATTTATTTGGTGCAGCAAAGAAATCCTGCATCTTATGACCGTAAAGTTACTGGTAAAAGGTAATATTACCTTGTGATATTTTTTAAGCTTTTTTTATGAGCTTAAACATAACCTAAACCATCTAAGAGTAAATTTCATAACCAATTTGTATATTTTTCCCTTAGTATATGTTACAATAATATTACAATAATTACACTATAAAAATTACAATAAAGTTAAAAATAAAACAAAAAAAATTATTCTGTTCCTATACTAAGCTAAATATTTACTTATTTTTTGGATATGTCACATAATATGCCATGTGGCCCGTGCGAGTGATTCTATTTTAAGGAAATCCTAGTGATAAGTAATCTAAAATACATTTTATTCTCAATAGTATTAGTCAATTTACAATACATGTACAGTGCAACAGAAGTAGCTTGGCGAACGAGAGATCACAAAATCTGCGCACAACGAAAACATTCGAATAACGATCCGATCGGCGACGACGAAATTTTCAGTAATCGTGAGTCTCAAGTACAATCGGAGAAAGAAGTTTACGAATGTGAAGTATATTCAGCTGAATATTTGTTATTTTAGAGGCTAGTCGCCAAGCTACTTCTGTTGCACTGTACAAATCTTTGGGAAAAAGTGAAAATTTCGGAAATTTTAGCAATTTTATGCTTTTACAATATCTTATAGTGTGTATCATTTGGCACATTGTCAGACATGAATTTATTTACATCTTCCTAATCATAGTATCTTTACAAATGTGTTGTGTCCCATATTAACAAGGTTCAATGTTTTGGATGGCTCTCTTGACTGCATCTCGCCATTTATCTCGATTAGATGACATGTGAACCGCTTGTGGGAGAGTAGCATCTAATAATTTTTTGGTAACATCCACCCACTGATTTGGTGATCAGCCACGCCTTCTGTTTCCTTCAAGTTTTCCCTGTACAATAAGCCTTTCCCTATGCCCACTCCGACTGATGTGTCCGAAAAATGTAAGATTTCGATAATATACGATACACATCTCAAATGCATCAATCCGACGACGATCTACTTCTTTGACAGTCCAAGATTCTGAAGCATATAGAAAGACCAAAAAGACCAAGGTACTCACTAGATTGATTTTAGTTTTTTTTGTGATATTCCGATCCCTCCATACTTTATTTAACTGTGTCATTCATTGCTGACCTAGCAAGCTGAATACGCTGTCTTATTTCGCCATCACATCCCCCGGTATTTTCTATTAGGGCTCCAAAATAGACAAAATTGTTGATAACTTCACAGTGTCCAATAGTCCGAGTTTCAGGGTAGTTGTTATGTTCTCTATCATAATTCATAAATCATAATTTTGGTTTATTATAATTTATGTAAAGAGCACTGACAACATCAAGTCTCATCAGAAGTTCCAGAGTTTCTCTCTGGGAGGCAGATATCAAGGTCCTAACATCGGCAAACCTTAAGTTAGACAATTTTGCGCCGCCAATATTTACTCCACCATGCCAGTTTTCTAGAACCTGTCTCATAATAAATTCAGAAGCAGCGAAAGAACACATCCCTGTCTCACACCCTTTCATTTATTTACATAGTATAATATAAAAGTTAAATTTTCATCAAGCAACCGGGTTGTTATCAGCTTCTTAATTTTGGGATAATTACCAATTCTTAATTGTATAAGTAATATATTATATATTTTAGGAGCAGTAAAGAGAAGTGTTCTCTGAATTGTAGTGTATGATGTGTGTGGAGTGTTTACGTTGTTGCTGGATACGGATCTCGTAATTGTAGGGTGGTTCACTTTATTCATTAATATTTTTCCTTGTATTATGCATCCGGTAACTGATTAGTTTCAATTCATGTTTCGCTTCGGCAGTTGGCAATCCGACCAACTGGCTTCTTAGTTTCACCAGGGTCCCATTTCTTGCCAGTTCATCGGCTACCGTGTAGCCATTTATCCCTGTGTGTCCAGAACCCATGTAAGAGTGACCTTATTTTCAGTCGCTGCATACAGTCCCACGTTAAGCCATAATTTAATACTGATTCTACTAGAGCTTTATATACACTTATTAGTATTTTCCTAGATTGGATTTGTCTTCAACTCTATTTTGTCAAGTTTGCGCAGCAGAATTGGGTGTGACACAGTGTTAAATGCCTTGGCAAAAGCAAGGAAAATATACAGGCACTTCTTACTATTATTTAAACTTCGGGCAATAAAATCTATTATGCTGTGTAGAGCATCTTCGGTACTGAAGTTTGATTTGAATCCAGATTGGAAGTTGAAAAGTAATATATTGGTTACAAGGTAGTTATCCAGACGATTTTCTATTGCTTTTTCAATTATTTTACTCAAAGTGCTGGTGAAAGCTATTGGTCTATAGTTGCCAAGAAGTTTTTTAAATCTACTTTTTAAATTGGAACGATGAGGGTGTTGTTTAGGACTTTAGATGACTTCAGATGTATGATGGGTCTCAGCAGTGCCTTGTGATACTTTTAAACGGTATCTATGGAAATGTTGTCTGGCCCGCATGAGGTATTGTTTTTAAGTGAGTTTATTATTATTATTCAAGAAAAAAGAATCACAAGTCGTCGTCATTTTTTCATCTCTTGGCATTAGATTGATGAGTGAAGTTTGTATTTTGTTAGCCAGTTTCTTACCAATGCCTCCGAAGTATTTGTTAAATTCATTAGCTTTATTCTTTATCCTTTCTTTGTTATTTTCAGTTTTAATTGAGTTGATAGTATGGATATTTTTGTATTGGTTTGTGGCTGTTTTTTATAGTTTCCCAGGTTTTCTTTGAATCATATTGAGAGTCTGTAAAAAGTTGTCTAATTTATTTTAGCTTTGGATAATAGATTCGACAACAGACTATTTATATATAATTATTAAAAAAAATCATGCGATGTTCACTTCAGAAAAAACTGATTTTTGGCATTTGTTAGGTGCAAAATTACGACCTCTAATGTCACGTTAAAAAAATGATAAGTAGAAAAGAAGAAAAAAAATTACTTCAAAACTGGTTGGTACTACCTATTATGTATATAGCATATTTCACAATTATACGGTGGTTTCGGATTATCGTTAGAAACTTGATAACTAGTACTTAAGTGTTCATTTAAGAAGTCCGAAAGTAAATTCCCCTAAAATTTTTACAAAAAATTCGTAGGTAACGAATTTTATTTATAAGGGACTGTTTGGAAATTAAGGGTCAATATTTTTTTGTTAGTACGTTTAATTTTGCAACCAAATCTGTTCTTAATGACTTTATTTATTGTACATAATAAGAGGGGTAGGAGTATAATCCAAACAAATTTCACTAATTAACTGAGCTATTAAGCTTTAATTTAGCTTGTTGATACATTTTTGTTACATTTTTTGACGAATTTCTAGAAAAGTAATTAGTAATCCTGGGTTATCATTGTAGTGGTTACCAACATTAAAATCATATAGTACCGATTATAAATTCAAGTAGTGTATGTAAACCGAATAGACCGCGAAAATGCCGCGACATGTTTTAGATGTAGATGCATTAATATTGAATGTACACATTTATTTTACTGCGGAAAAGGACAATGAAGGTCCGTTGCTACCAGTTTTATCTATACGTAAACGTGTGTGTGATGCGATGGATATTGGTAAAACAAAATTAACCTCAGTTTTACAAAGTGTGAAAGATGGAAATAGTGAACAAAAAGTTGAAAAATATAAACCCTGCTGGCATCCAAAGACTGTTGACTTTCCCGAAGATTACAAATTTAAAATACGCTACCCTGTGTACAAAATGCGTAAAAAAAGAACATGTCTCTTTAGATTTAATATAAGAAAAAGTAAAATAAAAATATGTATTTGAAATTTCTAGAACGAGTCTTTGGTGAATTTTAAAGTTTAAACATGAGGATAACCGAAAGGCTTTGTGTGAAAAAGCTAAAATCGTGCACAAAAGAATTGAATTTTTGAGAAATTATACTCAGTGTAAACAAGAATGCTCTTCATTTGTTTATTTGGACGAAACTTGGATTTTTACTAAAGGTGGAACAAAAAGAAAAATTGGCAGGACGATAACATAAAGTCTATAAAAACACACCGACAGGGAAGAAAAAACAAACATTATTGTGCATGCAGGTGAAAAGCATGGTTTTGTTGAAAGGACGGATCTTTTATTTTCGTCAAAATCAAAATCGGCCGATTATCATGACAATATGAATACAGAGATGTTTTGAAATGGTTAAAAGAGAAACTATTACCATCGTTACATGAACCATCTGTCATTGTACTAGATAATGGTCCGTACCATTCGGAAATTTTAAATAAGCAATCAACAAACTACTGAACGGTACAGAAAATAAAAGAATGGTTAACGAACGAAAATATTTAATTTCCACAGTATTGCTTCAAGCCGGAATTATTATCGATAGCTAAAAGGCACGAAAGAAAAAAAATTTACAAAGTGGATCAAATTATACTCAGTTATGGACATCGATCGTGTGCTAAGACTTTCGCCTTACCATTGCCATTTTAATCCCATTAAGTATATTTAGAAAATATGCAAAACTTATTATAACAATCACATTGGATCTAAATGTTACAGGGATAAGTTTGTTTTAAAAACCCGGCAACAAGCACTTAATACTGCCACTCCTAAAATTTGGGAAAAATGTGTCACAAAATGTGAAAATTTAATAGAGGAATGGTGGGTTCGTAAAAACCGCATCGAAGCAGTTAATCCTGTTATTATTTACAATCCGAATAAGGATAGCGACGACAGTTATTCCAATTATAATGACTATACATCTGATGCTTAATAATACCGTAAGTACTAAATGATTAAACAAATTTATTAAATGTACCGATAATTTATTTTTATTGCATTCCCTTTTAACATAATTAAATATGAACCTTTTCCTAACCAAAAAATTCATCGAGAGCTACATCAACGATTTCTGTTTACAATAAAGCAAACAATAAAAATAAAATATCTCACCAAAAGCATAATAATAACAAATTTCGGGTTTAAATCTAGGGGAATTTACTAATATACCTCTTAACACGGGGCGCCCGTTAAGTTGATGCCTCGGTGACTAATCCGATACCGTCGTATATTGGTAAAATATTTGTATGTACAAAACATACATACATACATATAGTCACGCCATTTTCCCGAAGGGGTATGCAGAGACCACTTTCTTCCAATTGCTACGGTTCTTACACACATCTTTTGCTTCCTCCACTTTCTTCAGTGCTCTCATGCATGCTCGTCGGTTGGTACTCTTAACCTTGCCTTTCTTCAAAACAATGTTGATCTTATCAAGATATGTTCGGCGAGGTCGACCTCTACCGACTAGTCCATTCACACTCGCCTTATGAAATTGTTTCGTCAATTTTCCTTTATCCATCCTTTCTACGTGTCCAAACTATCTAAACATTCTTTTATCTATCTTTGTAACCACACCTTCTTTTACACCACAGCGTTCTCTTATCTCACTATTTTTTACTTTATCCAACCGAGTCACTCCGGCTATATTTCTCAGACTACTCATCTTTGCAGAATTAATCCTATTTTCATGCTTTTTCTGCCAGTAATAAAGTAAAATTACCCCTTAAGGCAATAAAATTTGTATTATCTGCAAAAGCAACTTTCAAAAGGAGTAAAAGTATTTTTTAAATGGTGCTTAACAAAGAAAAAATACAAGCACACTTTATTCTAGATTTGAGTGACTTCATGATTTTCATTTTTAGAGGCATCGTAACATGGCAGTTTAGTCAAATTCCACTTAAAGTAAAAAATTTAGGAGATTTGGTAAGTATTTTCTGGACCTGACGATTTATTTTTTAATTAAATGCTAATGAAAGAATGAACATGTTTTAGTCTAGATAACGAGTTAAAAATGGTGAAAAATAGACAATAGAGGCACCTAGAAAAATTTGTTTTAACCGTTTTTCAGCACATAAGTTATAAACATATTAATATTAAAAACAAGGGTATTTAATTTTCCGTGTACTTTTTTTTATTTCTCCCCGAGTGTAATTTTTTTCTATTATATCTAATAATTTTTTTCTGTACTCTTTATTTAACTACGAGGCTACCAATCAGTAATTATTAATATTTTTTTGACAAATCAATCATGGCTAACTAACAGTTGGTACGTTACATACATACATAAAGTCACGCCTTTTTCCAGTAGAGGTAGGCAGAGACCACTTCCTTCCACTTTCTACGGTTCTTACACACATCTTTTGCTTTTTCTGCTTTGGTACGTCTAATTAATACTTTTCATAAAAAAATTGAAATATCTCAAAAACTAATAGCTTAAAGTATAGGAAATGGTTAATAAAATAAAAGTATGCTAACAGTAGTCTTCGGCAGTAATAAGAAAAACAGGGTAATCCATATGAAATTACTGAGAAAATAATGTACTCATGCTTTGACTTACCCTTTATTCAATTTAATAAATATTTGCAAATTCGTTCGTGTGTATAAACTTTGTAAATATTTAAAAAACTTTGGCCCGAATGGATTATTATTTTTATACTCTTTTTTAATTATACAGGCCGTTGAACTTGTTAATATTTCCACATAGAATTGGTTATAACTTTTCAAATACCCTGTATAACATACTATAACCTTGTATTATTGTAATGAGAAGGTAAGGAGGATTTTAATTTTAAGGTAAAATACAGGGTGTTTCATTTTAAAAAACATATCTTTGATCTGGCACGAATTATGGAAAACCCTGTAACATTGTTACTAAATTTTAATAGGGAAAAATCACGTAACGCAAGATGGTACTGTCAATGACAAAATGTTGGATCGAAGTGTGAGAACAACAAATATTCTGTCATTTGATAACTTGTAAAACTAAAGTTTTATCGAAGGAATTTTAGTTATCTTAGAGATTTGAGTTGATTTTTTGTGTTAGACTATTGGATTAAAGCTGGGTTTAAAGTTTGTTTCAGTTTTAGTTTTATTGTCGCTGGATTCTTGTTAGATGCCAGTAAATATCAGGTGTGTCCAGGTATCAATTTTGGTTTAATTTCGAAGTTTTTTAGTTCTGTTGTCCCTGGAATTCTTGTTGCAATGCCTATGAAGTCGAAATATCAATTTCGGATATATTGTATTATGTGGGTGAACGTGTTCGATCAATTAAGGATTATATATTGTAATCCATTTAACTTTGGTCACTTCTATCTTTCTTAATTATGGAATGTTGATACTTCAACACTGGAATAAGGTTCTGGCTTAGAACAAATTCATCTTTTAAACGCTTTCTCTGTGTTGTTGAAGTCACTATGAATAATCACAAATAAAATGATAGATCATTGGACAACAATATCAAACTTACCACTGAAAAAATCATCTTTCACAAAGTGCTTGCTGCAAACAAACATAAATTTTAAGATTGGTTTTCCTATCTTTAGGATTATCTTCCATTTCTAAGCTGCCTTAGGATTTGAAAGAAATTTATGCAAAGAGTTCATCGATTTGCTTAATGTAGAACATTGTGGAACAGTGGAACATTTATCGTGATTTTACCTCTATATCACCTTTTTTAATCCTTTGAATTTTCGGATTTTGTGGTTTATTAACACCAATTTTTCCAAAATATCGTTCAAATATAACACTTTTAATGCTTAAATTGCTCAATATAATATGTACAGTTCTCTTTTCGCCCATAAAAACAAATGGAGGTCAGTTTGTTGTTCGCACCTCGAGAAGTTCATACGATTAATAATAGATGTCGCCCACTCCGTGATTTTTGCCTATTGTGAAGCTTAAAGCTGCCTACAATTTTTATACAAATTTTTTTTTGGTATCCCTTATGATAACAGAGCTACTGAGCTTTATCACACTAATCAATCACTCTATATAAAAAATCATAAACATTTTTAATAATTTGTTTATTATAATTTTTTTAAGTCAACAAAAAAATAAATTAGGTAACATGATTAACAGTGGATCAGTGTTTTTTTAAGTCAACAAAAAATAAATTAGGTAACATGGTTAACATTGGATCAGTTTTTTTTATGAGCCAATACTTTCCACATTTTCAGCCGGAATTGCTGTAAATTCTAGCAGAGGTCCACTAATGTATCTAGTTCCCAAATTATAATGATTCCAACATGATTCCAGATGGTACTCACTGAATCGCTTAGTGGTCAACAGTGGATTAAAGGTATAGATTATGTTAAATTACAAAATAATAACACAAATAACATTTTAACATATTCTCACACAATTGTGGATAATAAGATTTATTCAAACGGTTCAACCCCTAAGCCAGTCCATACCAGTGATTTGATTGGTTTGCCACGACGAAGGCATTTTAATATTATTATACCTTGCTATTTCGAAGGCTACTTGACGACAATCTTTGGTAGTAAGTCCATAAAATAATAATGCACATTTTTTCTAATAGTACCGAAGCATATTTTATTGTGCTTCGAAAAAAACTCTATTAACTTCATAGTTTGGTGTTATTTTTATATCTCGTTGAAAGACAGCTCTTTTTGTCTTTGCCCAATATCTTTGTAGGGTAGTAAAAGGTATGTTTGTTATTGAGGATACGTGTCGTATACCGTTTCCGTTATTAATAGCATTAAGAGCTAATAGCATTTCCTCTTTGGTATGAACACCTATTTTCCTTATATTTTTTTATTTCGTGGCATTCTGTAAGAAAAATAGCTTGAATTTATAAATAATATTAGCACTATTTCGCTATAAATCATATGGTACACAGTGGATCGTGATCCGCTGTGTACCACTAGGTTTCATCTACTGTGTACCATTCGATTTAGTTATTTTTGAAAGCCAATCGTCACTAACAAGAAATCGCTGTTACATAATTTTTATCTTTATAATGAAAATAAATAACTACGTTTAATTTTTGAGTTTAGAAACATAGTTTAAACGCAATATAAATAACATGTTTGAGAAAATATTACTCACGTTTTTTTTGGCGACTGTCACAAACTCAACTTTTCTCTCTTAACACATCTATTTGTCGTGACTACCACAAACTTACTAAATGGGAAGAAAGTTATTAAGGTTATATACGAATGTATGACATATCATAGAATATTAAACAGCAGATGGCTTTTTGGTAGGAATGATCCACTGTGTACCAGTGATCCACTGTTAACCATGTTACCCTATTCCAAAAATGTAGTCAACAATTTTTTTTTAGAAATATGATTATTAGGTAAGTACTGCTTTTACAACTAAAAATAGCATAAAATAATGTGAGAAAAAAGTGTTTTACTCCATTTGTTTATAAATTGTTTCCATTTGTTGTCTTGAGAAAAGTATGGTTTAAAAAAAAATTTTCCCAATAACAATTTTAAATTGTTTATTATCGTTTTTTTTACATTTCTAGTGTTTAAATTATTAACAAAGTTTTTTTTTATAATTATGTTATTAATAATAATTTTTTTAATAAATTATCTGAAAAAAATTTTTTTTATTAAAAATTTAATTGTTTATTTGTTGTAAACAAATTTCAAATCTCGTTATATTTATTTTCTGAAACTACTAAAAATTACAAAAACAACTATATATTACAAATTATCAAAAAAAAAATTTAAAATTTGTTATAAAAATAAATACCTTTTTTTCATCTTTTAAGATTTTTTAAATGCTCAAAAACGGTTGAAATACATTTTTCTAAGAGTCATTCCGGAGCTATCGAACATACAGGGTGGCCAACCGAAAACGAAACAGAAATATATAATTCCGGTAATTTTGACTCCACTATTTTTAACCCCAATCGAGGGTAACAATTACCCCAAAATGTTTAAATTGCATTGGGGGTGGTCAAATAAGATGTCTTTTAAAAGCTCTTACAATTCTCTATACAATAGTCTTTAAATTTTAAAATTCCGCCCATTACTTATTGAGAAATTAGATTTTAATTGTGAAACTTATCTGCAAACATCACGAACGGTAAAAATGTCATTCATTCGAGTTAAGTACGCCAATGGTATAAATTTAGTACCTATTTTTTGCTTTACATTGCTTTATAACGATTTGTAATCACTTCTTAAAAACACAATTGGATACGATCAGGAAATTGCTAATCCGGGCCTAAATACAGTAAATGTCAAAGTAGTGGATGTCAAATGATTGTGTAGTAACGTATTTCAAAGTGTTGTTAGTTTATTTAACGTAGTTTTGAAAATTGAATACTATGGTATATTCCATTGCGGAAAGGGTGGATATTATTTCACTTTACTTTATGAACAATAAATGTGCGAATAGAACAGCTCAGCTATTCAATGCACAACGTCAAGATCGACATGTATTAGAAACTATGTACTAGAGTTGGTAAAAAAATTTCAAGAAACAGGAAATGTAGCCAATAAAATACGAGAAATAGAAAAGCCTGTAGTGAATGAAGTTAGTGAAGTTGCAGTTTTGGGACATGTTCATTTTGATCCTACGTTGAGTACGAGGCAGCTCGCATCTGTGTCTGGGATCAATCTAACTAGCATACACACCATTTTGAAGAAGAATAAATTCCATCCATATAAAATACGTTTAATCGATGAACTTAATGAGGATGATTATGACCGCCGTTTGCAGTTTTGCGAAATAATTAGTGCGCGAGCAGGGAACGATCCACAGTTCCTTTTCTCGCACGTGACGGTAAATCGTCACAATTGCCGCTATTGGTCCGATTCAAACCCAAGAGTTTATCACAAGGTGCATACACAGCAACCGGAGAAATTAAATGTATGGGCTGGAATTTGCGGTGACCGACTGGTAGGT
This sequence comes from Agelastica alni, assembly GCA_950111635.1. Classification (NCBI taxonomy): domain Eukaryota; kingdom Metazoa; phylum Arthropoda; class Insecta; order Coleoptera; family Chrysomelidae; genus Agelastica; species Agelastica alni. The sequence goes on from OX467714.1 coordinate 3,007,424, forward strand.
TCTTTTTTCTACCAGGCAATTTGACTGACGAAATGTATTTGGTATTGTCCGTGCCTTGACTGATATATTTGAACATAATTCACAGTATGACGAACATCATTTTTAATTCTAACGGTGCTCCTCCAACGTTTTCCACGGCATTGGATTGGGAGAAGGGGCAGCATTGAATAGCCTCCACTATCGCCAGATTTATTGCCCCTCGATTTTTTTTGTGGGGACATCTGAAAAGTAAAATCTATAAAATACAAACAGCGTCGTTAGAAGGTTTGTGTCAAAGAATCCTTGACGAGTGCCGTCAAATTACTCCGGAAATTCTTCGGAATGGGCGTGAACGTTTTAAAGAAAATCTTTATTATTGTAGGAAAGCGGGTGGTTATCAGTGTAAACATTTAATTAATTAAGTAGTAAGTAAGCAACTAAAATAATTGGAATTTTAACATGTAATTTTTTTCAAAGTATTGGAATGAAAATGTAAAATTTAAAGACTATTTTAAGGAGAATTGTCAGAGCTTTCAAATAACATCTTATTTAACCCCCAATACCATTTAAAAAGCTTGTGGCTAAAAGAAGTGGAGTCAAAAATACCTTTAAGCAAAAATCGACGGGTCTGAGCGTTTTTCCAAAGTGGTTCCTGCAAATAGCTCTGTTTCGTTTTCGGTTGGCCACACTGTATTTTTCACCATTTTCAACTGGTGATCTAGACTACTTTTTGTTAAAATATATCATTGGTGTTAAAAGTTTAGGGAAATAGTTGGAAACGTAAATGTTACTTTTATTTTTGGTTTCACAGCTGCAATAAATATTAATTTAATTTTAGAGAACTTTTTACTCGGAACTAGCAAGGGGAGAACAAATTTTAACGGCTACTAATTCTCTAATAATGACGAATAGTTTTGCGGTCTTCGAAGAAGAACGAATTAGTCTTGGAGAAAGAGTGTTATCCAAAAATTATGCTCCAATTGCACAAGAATATTTAAAAAGGGGATGCCCCAGATGCTTAAGAGCAAGAATTTGGAGTTTGTTGTTGGGATCGGAGGTCAAAGAATATGTATGAATTTTTGTTAGTGTAGAACATTTACTGTTCACCAATATTTACTATAAATTACAATATTAAATAATTACTTCCTACCAGATTTTTCAGCTCTATGTTTCGTTATTGATACAGTTCATGGAACATTAAAAAAATTGGTTTCTTTTTATTAAAATTTCCAAAATTGAATATTAAGTTTAAAAATCTAAATACGTACATATAGTGAGGACCAAAAGTCTGTCAACCTCCCTTTAACTTTTGAAAGGTAACAGCACTTTTATCGTGCAATTTTATGTGTTATTACACAAGTAAAAACACTATTTTTTTTCCTATGGGTAGGGGGGGGGGGGGGGCGAGTGACACCTCATTCTTAAATCAACCGTCGAATTTAAGAATATTGGAATAACTCGTATTCACGTGATGCCCAACTTCGTTTTTAACCCCCTGTTACGGTTCGTTACATTCAAGAATTGATTCTGAACGTACTACCAAAGAGGGTAACTGCTTTAGTTTAAAGGACAAGACATTGCCATTTTTATAAATTTTTTAATTGGACAACTAGTCAGATTCCTGTCTTTGGAAAGGCAAATAAAAGGAGAGCAACTCAGGGATCACTCTGGGATACTGGGTAAAACAAAAAACCACCAAATTCTCGGTATGGTTCCTGACTTGCTAGCCACACAAATACACGTAGAAAAGTCGTTCAAAGTCCTTTTTCCGAAAAAAGACGAATGGATGAGGAAAGAAATTCTCTTCCCAGAGACTGAATACGTAATGTACATAGATGGCTTAAAAACCCCAGATAGAGTTGGGGCCGGTGTTTTCAGCAGAAAACCAAAGATTGAAATATATACCAGTCTTGGCAGGTATGCTACAATCTTTTAGGCTGAAGTCTTCGCTATCGCATTGTGTGCAAGAGAATTGACCAACAGACCTCTTGCAAACAAAAACATAAGTATACTATCAGATCGAATCCTTAGAGTACCTTGGTGCGAACAACAGGGTAACTCTACTGTGGGTACCTGGGCACCAGGGGGTGGAAGGAAACGAAAAAGCCAACACCATTGCAAAACAGGAGGCCGAATCTGCGTTGACTGGACTAGAACCGGTTTTTGGAGTCACCACAAGTGCCGCCAAAACAATTATTTTGGACTGCTTACAGGACACTGTCGTCTAATATACCACCTCGAAAAGATAGGTTTTAACCAACAAACGGACTGTCGTTTTTGCTGCGAGGAAGACGAAACTGCTGAACATATACTATGTTCATGCCCCGGCCTGGGAAAAATAAGGTTTAGCATGTTTGGTTTCACCAACCTAGAACCTACCGATTTCAAAAAAATCTCACCCTATACAACCATAAACTTCGTAAGAAGGGCTGGATTGTGCGGTGAACTGAAAGCTCTAGGGGTAAGCCACAATAGACCTTCTAAAGGTCGCAGTGAAGGGGCGCCCACGCCCCACTTACATGATACCTAACCTAAATATCAGAGTCTAAAACCATAGCAACAATTTACTGTAACATTTTGTAGTACCTTCAGTATCAATTCTTGATTGAATCACCATAACAGGGGGTTAATACGAGTTAATGAAATATTTTTAAATTTGACGGTTGATTTAAGAATGAAACTCGACCCCCATATCCGTAAGAATTTTTTTTTCAAAATTTCACCCAGCTGTCATTTTAAAATTTTTGACTGTCTTTTTTACGTCAAAAAATGGTTTTTTTACTTGTGTAATAACACATTAAATTGCACGTTAAAAGCTAATACCGTTTAAAAGTTAAAGGGGGGGTGACGGACTTTTAGTCCTCACGGTATAGTCACGCCTGGGTTAATAAAAACCTTTTTCAATAATATTCTTAAGACACTTTGAATAAATAGGTTCATCTTTTTGAAATAAATACATAAAGATAATACGATAATTACTTTTTTGCCATTAAGTACTAATGTTAGTTACGTCAAAAAATGGAAAAAACCTTACTTATCAGCTCATTACCCAAAACTACTCATTAATCATAGAGATAAAAATAATAAATACTAAGGAAGCCCTAAAGGGGATTTTAGGATTTATTCGAGCGTGACAGATTAATATAAAGGGGGATACTTTGCACCCTGGTGAGTACCTCCACCATATACAGGGTGTTAGTAACCACACAAACTTCAGAGGGTGATTCTGCATAAAAAAATAAGGATAGTTTGACAGTTTGCTCTGAAACCGGTCGAGAAATGCAAATGAAATTTGGTAAGTTTTAAGAGGTAGCTATTGCGCATTTGTTGACATGCAATTAAGAGTTTTGTGTTTATCATTGGCGCGCATACGGGTAATGATCTAATTTTTTTTAAAGAACAAAAAGGTACGCCACTGAGTAATTTTAAATTAAAAATCAGGTTTGAATTTTTCGTTCAATTTGTGACATAAAATCTTTCTTGCCTTTTTTTCGTATGGAGCGCCGTTTTTATGCAAAAATATAAAACATCTTAATGCGCACCTACCAAATTTCATTTGCATATCTCGACCGGGTTCAGAGCAATAAATCAGTCAGTTTTTAAGAAAAACTTTTACACCCAGTATCTCCGAAACGAAGTATTTGCGGACATACGTTTATACAGAGTGGACCAAAAGTCTGGAAACGGACAATTATCTCGTAAATTGATAGTCCGAATTGTACAAAATTTGGGATAAGCCTATTTTGAGATACGAAGATTTGCCTTTTCTCTGATACTATTAGTCACTTTGGTTTTTTAAATATATCACCCTGTATATTAATTCATAATTGGAATCTCCTCTTCAATACGAGTTCAGCCATATGTAACACTTATAATTCTATGTAGTCTAGTAATTTTTTGTCGTGTAAATGAGACCTCATCGATAAAACGGATACATGTTAAAAATTGGGATTGAGGGCTTTTCTTTCTTGTAATGTTTCACAAAAATCCATCCTAATCGGTATATCTTGATTTTCTTTAAGTTTGCCATGGAAAACTGACATTTATTGATAGTTATGACGATAAGTCAACAATAATTAGATTTTTGAAACCTTGTTATTTGTAAAATTAAATATTGTTAATCAAAATGTACTCAAATATTGAATACACCGACATGTTATTAACCTTAGGCGAGTGTTTAGGAAACTCTAGTGCAGCTGTTACGCGTTATACAGTAAAGTTTCCTAGAAAAAACTTACCAAGTAAAAATACATTTAGAGCCATTGAACGACGTTGTCGAGAAACTGGGAATGTGAGATCAAAAAAAATAAATTCTGGCAGGCCAAGAACAACAAGAACCATTAATACAGAAAATATTATTTTAAATTTAGTTGATCAAGATCCAACAGTTACCGTAAGAACTATGGCAAGACAAACAAACACGTCTTCTTCAAGTACTTGGAGAATACTTAAAGAGCAGCAGCTACATCCTTATCATTACAGACAAGTCCAAGAGGTCTTGCCAGACGATCTATCGGTTAGAGTGGATTTTTGTCAAACATTACAAGAAAGGACAGCCCTCAATCCAAATTTTTTTAAATATATTCTTTTTACGGACGAGGTCACCTTTACGCGACAAGGTATGTTTAACTCCCATAATGCACACTGCTGGTGCGATGAGAATCCACATGTCAAAAGAGTATCTCATTACCAACACTCATGTAAACTTAATGTTTGCACAGCAACTTTTGGTAACAAATTAATAGGTTATCACATTCTATATGTAAATTTAAATGGTGATGTGTACCTGGGTTTTTTCAAACAATCACTTATTTGAGATATTAGATTTAACGCTAAACGAGCGAAGATCTCTATTTTTATGCACGATGGAGCTTCACCGCACTTTGATAGAAGGTGTCCTTATTGGTTGAGTAACCATTTTCCGAATCGATGGATTGTTAGAGGTGCAAAAGCTCCGATTTATTGACCTCCTCAATCATGCGATCTTAATCCTTTGGACTACACAGTTTGTTTGTATCTTAAGGAAAAAGTCTATGCTACAAAGGTAAATTCACGTCAAGAATTGGAAGACAAAATTCAACGTCACTTAAATGACCTCATAGCTGATACCAACCGTTTAGAAGATTAATGGATTCTTTAGAAAAAAGGATAGACTTGTGTATTCGTGAAAACGGAAAACATTTTAAACACTTACTCTAATTGAATTTTATTTTATGTTCTTAGTCTTTATTTTAATTTTCTTCTTGTGATTTTTTATTTAATTAATAACCTTATCATTACTTTATACCAGCATCGGTTATTACTTCATAATTTTCAAATCAAAATATCCCAAAAACGGTACACAGTATCGAGTTTTACCAAAAGTACCTTTTTTAAAAAAGGTATGTTCAATACTACTTGGTACGAACCGTGTAACTAGATCCCTATGTGAGAGTCAGATATAAAAACAAATTTATGGGATGTATCAGCTTCTAAAACATATTCGTATAAAATTTGATTACAATGTTTCCACTAGTTTCGGCAAAATCGTAATAAATGTGTTTAAATTTTTTTTAACGCCCCTTATATTAAATACGGATGGCGTTACGAAAATTTTTTACCAAGCAAACACCAATTATTTTTTAGTTCTCTACCTTTCCTAGAGACGGGGTCACCTATTTTGAAACACTATAAACTACTATAGGTACCTACCCATAGATACTTTAAATTAGAGAGTTAAAGAAATTTTTTCTTAAAATTTTGCAAGCTGAACTATATCTTTTTTTTATAAATAATTTAATTTTCTTTTAGGAATATATGTATTTTCAGACATTAAAGGAACATGTTCTTCAATACGATTTAATGATAGACAAATTAATTATCAAAGATATATCTTTAACTGCTTCAAATGACGATCAATATTTTGTCTTTGAGGATGTGCTTTATCAGGTTTGTATTTTTTATCGCCAAAATAAAATACAAATCGTACAAATTATTATTGCATGTTAGACCCAGATTCAGCCCTATGGATTCCCTTTTGTCTAGGTAGAGACCAGAGCTTAATGAACTGGAAAACAGAAATCGGAGACGAGTGCAGACAGGCAAGTGCTCTTATAGGGGAGTCTCTTCGAGTGGACCTAGCCGAAAGCATTACGTCACTGAGTAGGAAGGATGCCAAACTAGCAGTACCCTGATACCCTACATGCAAAATATGGGGCTGGCCGACAGCCCTAATTGTATTATATGTGGTTTAACATCGAAAAAGGTGTGAGACAGGGATGTGTGGCTTCCTCATGGCTGTTTAACTTATACATAGACAATTGTTTAAAAGATTTGAAAGAGAGTGCGTATGGATTGAAAATGAATGATTTGATCGTCAAATGCCTTCTTTACGCTGATGATCAAGTCACATTAGCGTCATCTGAAGAGGAGTTGCAGGAGATGGTTAATGTTATGCATGATGCCCTGAAAATCAAAGGGATAAAAATAAATGTAAGCAAAACGAAAGTAATGGTTTTTGAAAGAGAAGAAACCATGACAAACTGTAAAGTGTGGATTGAGGGAGAAAAAATGGAACAAGTAAATAAATTTGTGTACTTGGGTTCAAAATTTAGGAGAGATGGAAAGTAAGACATTGAGCGAAGAGTGTTGGCAGAAAAACAAATGAATGGGGCACTGTATAGCTTTATGAATACCCAGAAAGTGTAAAAAAAGGCACGTCTGGCTGTGCATAGAGTTGTGTTGGTTCCTACACTTATGTATGGTAGTGAATGTTGGGTTTGGCAAAAGCATGCAAAAAGGATTAATGATGCGGAGATGAGTAGTCTGAGAAGTATAGCCGGAGTGACTTGGTTGGATAAAGTAAAAAATAGTGAGATAAGAGAACGCTGTGGTGTAAAAAAAGATGTGGTTACAAAGATAGATAAAGGATGGTTTGGACACGTATAAAGAATGGATAAAGGAAGATTGACGAAACAAGTTTATAATGCGAGTGTGAATGGACAAGTCGGTAGAGGTTTACCTCGGCGAACATATCTCGATAAGATCAACATTGTTTTGAAGATAGGCCAGGTCAAGAGTACCAACAACCGACGAGCATTTATGAGAGCACTGATGAAAGTAGAAGAAGCAAAATATGTGTGTAAGAACCGTAGCAAGTGGAAGGGAAGTGGTCTCTGCCTACCCCGACGGAAAAAATGCGTGACTATATGTATGTATGTATGTGGAGAGGAGGCCTCCATACCCTTAGCCAGGACTACACCGAACTTAAGCTGGGCGAGCTTAATACCGAGCAACTAAAGCAATTACCAATCGTCGACCTCCTCCCTTTTTGGAGGAATAAAGGTATAGCAGATCGCTAAATGCTATCACAGGGATATACAATGGCCATTGTCTGAGTGCCAATGGCGGGATTCGGAAGTAACCGCCCGCCAGCTATTAATATTATTATTATTACATTAGTTAGAGAACAGGTCCAAGGACACTGCCCTAATGTACTTTAGCATGAATGTTACGATTAGATAATTCTTAGCCATGTTTTACTGCGAGGAATCTTGATGCTAAAGTTTTTTTTTATTAATAAAAAGGTTGTATTTCCAGGTAATGTTGTGCTTTTCAAGAGACTCCGAAGTTTTAAAGAATCTCCCAAGTCAACCAGCTTTTATGCAAGTAGTAATAAAAGGAAAAGCTGCCTCACAAGAAAATACTAATACTACCATTGTATTTCCACCGAGTGGAGTCATTCCTTTTCATGGTTTTTCAATGTACGGTAAGAATAAAAGTCATCGCACATATTCTTATCCAAGAAGATTTTTAAATAAAATAATTGCCATATTATTACAGTAAAACCTTGATAAAACGGACCTCTATTTAATTGACTTTTGGTATAACAAAAAATCCGGTCAAATTTAAAAAAATTAAAAATTTAAGAAAAATGCAAATTAGTAATATAAACAACAAATTATTCATTCCAATTTAAATTGCAGATTAAATTAAACATAGCAACCTTACAACAGAAACTAAAATAAAGGCAATTACAAACAGCTCCTTAAATGTATTTATAGTAACTGTTTAAAGTGTGCTCCGTTATTTTGTAGGCAATAATATAACTTTTTTTAAAATTCTTTTCAAACTCTGCAAAGTTTCGCTAGTTATTTCTCTACATTTTTCAGTTATTCTAAGTTTAGTTCTTCAATGTCTTCGCGAGGAGTTTTTAAATAGCCTCACAGAAAAAAATCAAGTGGTGTTAAATCTGGATATCTTACCGGCCATTCTATAAAACCCCTATTGCCAATCCAATGTCTTGGAAATCGTTCGTCTAGCCATTGTCTTACAGCTAGTGCGTAATGTGGTGTAGCTCCATCCTGTTAAAGGTATATATTCTGTTCATCTAGCATAAAATTTTCCTGTTCAACTTGTCTTTCTAGTGATTAAATAATAAGTGGATTAATTTCATTTTTTAATAATTGTAGGTACAATTCTCCCGTTAGGTTTTGGTCAATGAAAAGTGGTCCAAATATTTTATTTTCTAGAATACCATCCCATACATTGATCTTCGCTTTTGCGGTCATAGTCGTCTTCACTAAGATGATGATGAATTTGTATTTTATAAAAAAAAACTTATGCAATTTTAACACTTTGTGTACAGAACCAACAGGAATATTTGTAAGCTTTGATACTTTTGAAATGGAATAGGTAGAACTTATAGCAAAATTACCCTATTCTTCAGTTTGTGCAGCTTCGTCGAGAACTCTGGGATTATTATTTTTTTTATTATAAATGGATTCATTTTCTCCAAATTTCCATACTAACTCTATGATGGTCTGGTGGCCTATATTTCTTTTAGGATGCCTTTCATTAATAACTCGAGCTGTTCCTCGAGCGCACTTGTTTCAATGACTGCAAATAAATATTATTTCTATTCGTTCTTGCAAAGAATACATCATTTTAAATAAACTCAAGATTCTACAGCTACAAATAATGGCTAATTTAACGTCACGAATAAGTAACTAAATGTACTATAAATATTTCAAAAAAGTGACATGTTTTTAAAAGTAACTTAATTAATTCCCAATTATTTATCTACCCATCCCAGTGGCGTAGGTCGTTTTCTAACCAAATTTTACAAAATTTGTTATCAGCAAAATAAATCGATAAAATAAATTGCTGTTTATATAGCTGATTTTAATTTTTCTTGGGTTTTCATTATTTGATGTATTGCTATTTGACATTTTAAAGAAGGGGTGAGGGATGTTAGAAGGGTGCCATTTGAAAAGAGCAGAATAACATTTTTAAGCCTCTTTCTTATTTAAAATTCGACGTGTTTTTATGTTTTTCTTACATTTACGCAAAATCAAAAATTATTTGGACCGGCTGGTTTTGAAATAAAAGCACTGTTTATTGATTACAGTAAATATTTTATATTTGTTGTTAATTTTAATAGGTCCTGAAATGTATTTTTTTCCAGCTGCTCCATTTTGTTATATTTACGGTGATGCTGTGGAGCTGTATTTCTCGTTTAGGGCGTTCTATTTAAGATATTGGCATCGATTGCATAGAGTGTGTGGAAATTCACAAGGCGTGGTCACTCTTTGTTTGCAGTTTGAAAAATTGCTGCAATGTTTTGATCCAGTACTATGGAATCATTTCAGAAAATATCACATTCCGCCGTAAGTAAAAGTATCTATAGGAATTTTTTAAATAAATTATATTGTTTAAGACGGGTATTGTACTTTTGAGTTAATATTTCATTAAAAATTATAGTGCATTTGTTCAAAGCAAAATTCGTCGTAAATAAATATTAATGTTATTTTAGACACACAAAAAACTATGCAAAAGTATTTATTAGGGTGCTTCTTTTAAGACGAATATTTTTTTTTCACTTCATTTACGAAATATTTCTTTAAACATATAAAAGAAAATTCCCACCAGAGGAGAGCTTTTAATTTTAAGTACTCGCTGAATTAATTTGAAATTTTCCCATTTAATTAACCCGTCAGAATTTTTTTTTTAATTATCTATAGCAGGGTTTTTCAAACTTTCGGCTCCACGAACCCCTGTTAAAGTTTCTTTTTAATATTTATTCATTGTTTCTTGTCGCAAATAAAGTCAATTTTAGGAGTAATTTTGGACAATTTTACCCTTAATTCTGACTCGGTATTAAGTCGGTTTTTGTAATTAGTTTTTATCATGACCAGGTGTGAAAACCCACTCTCACATAAGTATGTTGTAGCAAAGGGTAAAAGGAAATTCACCACTTTGCGTGAGAGTTCGGGATACTCTTCCTGTCTAGCTGCCCCAAAAATCTATCCTTTTTAAATCAGCTTGAAGAGTTTCATCTACGGATATTTCTAATAATTAATTCTGTTGCTTAATACTCAAACTAAAATTTATGCTCTCGTTCGTGACCGCAAATGGGTTGCGAATCTTTAGTATTATCAATATCTGGAAAATACCTTTTTAGTTCGTCGGAGAGCTGAAAAAGATGAACAATTTCAGTCCTTATTTCGGAAACCACGAATAAGGCGTTCGTCGTGATAAATTCATACAAAAGAGGAAAACATTCAAAGATATTTGATCTCAAGCAAGTTTTCCAAAATTCTATTTTTTTTATAAGTGCGTTTATTTTGTCCTGCACAGTAAATACACTGCACGTGGAACCATCGAAGCATTCGTTTTATTGAGACAAGAAAAAATGTCAGCAAGTCAAGCTGCAGAAAGTGCAGCGGCTAGATTGTCTGGAAATCACAGGGGCAACATTCACGTGCCCTACTGCAGTCGTAGAGGTAATCCTGAACCTTCCACCATTGCACTTATGTGTAATGAAAGAAGCAGCAATCAGTGCCTTCAGACTGAGCCAGACAACAAATCTTAGAGCAAGAAATCGGAATGGACATTTGAAGATTTTGGAAAATATTTCCCTAGAATCCATGTCTAAGCCGACAGATATCATGCCAGTTAGGTACGACTTCGAAATACAGTTTGAAGTGGTTATAAACAACCACCAAGTTGGCACAGAGAACGGACCTCAACTAGGAAGGGATGCTTTAGTGTGGTACACTGATGGATCCAAGATGGATGAAACAATTGTTAAAGCTTCCCTATATATTTTATTTGATGCTTCAACAAGATTTACCAGGATAATGTATTTTTGAATAATCCAGTTTTTTGACAAGTTTTGATATTCTATTTATTTTCCGTCACATTGACAATTCAATTTTAAGATATTTATATCAATTTATATATCAAACTGTATTAATTTTTTAATTTTTTTACTTGTATGTTGCTGGGGCGATGAAAAATAATTGAATTGTCAATGTGACGGAAAATAAATAGAATATCAAAACTTGTCAAAAAACTGGATTATTTAAAAATACATTATCCTGGTAAATCTTGTTGAAGCTTTAAATAAAATACATAGGGAAGCTTTAACAATTGGTCCTTCGAGCTTTGGAACCAGAAATAATGTCTTTGGATAGAACAACGGGCAGGAAGAGGACAAGGTGTAATTTGTGTGTTCCACCTGCAAGATACGGAATTACGGAAGAAATAGAAAAAGGAATACCAGTGGAAGAAAGAAAATCTAGTAAGGAATCTACAACGGAAGAAATAAATAATATAAACAGGGAATATGACAACGAGAGTACTGGTAGCGATCAGGAGAAGACGAGTACAAGAAGAACCCAGGTGAAATCTACTACAGGAAGCGGAGAATTTAAAGAGATATCTACTAGAAGGAGCGAAGAGAATAAGAGAACAGGAAGCAGTTGTAGGAAGAAGAGATCTACAGGAGGAGAAGAGATTTCTTTGAAGTCAAGTGAAAGAATGAGGATGCTAAGAAATAAGGAGAGGGAGTTGAAGTTACAGATGCTACAGCTACAATTGGAGGCAGTTCACGAAGAGAAATCGATCATGACATCAAACAAGGGTTCTGAAACTTTATCGGAAGTAGGTATTTCAGAAGAGGATAAGCTGAAGTACACACAACATTGGGTGGATCAAGGTAAAATTGTATGAATTTAAATAATGATCTATGTACCATTGATGATGAAAATGTTGCTGTTGCTTTAAATACTAGAATGAATGAAGTTTTTACTGATAACTCCAAAATGAAATCACAATCAACTTTTGGTATTTATAATAATGAACAAAAAGATGTGAGAGATATGGGTGAAGAAAGTATATCAGGTATTCTAACAAAATGTATGCAGAGTTTGAGTTTCAATATAGAAAAATTAGCCACCAGACACTATTTGTCACCTTTGCCTGAATTTCACGGTAATATAAATGAATTTCCTTTCTGGATCAATGAATTTGAGAGGTCAACGAAAGAGAAAAATATTTCAAATGCAGAAAATTTGAATCGTTTACAGAAATGTCTGAAGGGTCGTGCGAAAGAACTTGTTAAAGATCTATATTGTAGTTCAAATAATGTTATGAATATAATCAAAACATTGAAATTGAATTTTGGAAAAAACGAATGGATAATAATAAATTTGATGGAAAGAGCAGGAAAATGCGTCAATCCGAAAGAAGATTCAATGGACTCTTTCATTCAATTTTCGGTTTTAGTCTTAAATATGGTAGTTGCTATGGAAAACTCTGGATGTGATAAATATCTTAATAATCCTGAATTATTGATTAAACGAGAAGAAAAATTGCCGATAAATTTCAAAAGGTCATGTGCTACAGAAAAAATTTAAATCAATCAAACCACATCAACTGTTAATTTAAAGAATTTTTCTGACTGGTTGAAAACAGAAGTTGGTTTGCTAATGTCAGTTAACGTTCCATCTTAAATGAATACAAAGGGATACACTTTTCAGAAGAAGGAATTATGAATGTGGTTGGGAAAGACAGGGAAACATGCAAGTTATGTAAGGAAAGTCATCACAGAATAGAAAATTGCAAAAAATTTTTAGAAATGTCGGTAGAAAATAGAAGGAAATATGTACAAGAAAATGGTCTATGTTATAAATGTCTTATTTCTGGACACCCGGTAAAGAAATGTTTCAGGAAAATAAAATGTGATATAGATCAATGTGGCGGTAAACACAATAGACTTGTACATATAAAAAGAGAGAGCAGAGAAGTGACCATAGAAGAAGGTAATTATCTACAAAAAATCAAGAGGAACAAAAAAAAATTTCTGCGGGTTCCTGGAGAATCGATACTCTGCACTTCTGAAGATAGTTAAAGTAAGGATTTTCGGACCATGTGAGTGTTTAGATACTTTCGCCTTATTAGATGAGGGATCAACTGTAACGCTGCTAGACTCCAGTATTGCTGAAAAGGTTGGGTTGGATGGGCCAAATTCACCCATATGTCTACAGTTGACAAATCAGATTACCCATGATGAAGAATCCTCGAAGGCAGTAGACTTCAAGATATGTGAAACTTCGGAAAACAAAAAAAATACAGTAAGAAGCGCAAGAACGGTAAGAAGTTTGAAACTACCCAAACAAAAATTTGACAGATAATATTTGTAAGAAATATAAGTACATAGATCGATCAATTTTAATATCAATTCAGTTTGCTGATCCAAAAATCTTGATTGGACAAGATAAGATCAGCATAATATCTTCGCAGAATATCTTCGCCACAATATAATCAGCTCGCATTGAGTAAGACCAAATTAGTATGGGTTGTTCATGGACCCTATTCAAACGATGTGGAAGTTTTAAATCACAGCATTTATCTTTGCCAGCATGATGATGGATATCTACAAAAATTAATTAAGGATAATTTTAGAATTGAGAATACCGAAATCTTACAAAAAGATTAATATTCAAGTGAAGATCAAAGGGCTATTAATATATTTCAAAACACAATACGAAGGTGTGGGAATCATTTTGAAATAGGATTACCTTGGAAAAATAAATATAATCCTACCTGACAGTAAAAAATTAGCTTACAGTAGACTCTTATGCATGGAGAGAAAAATGGACAAAGATGTTAAATTTGCAGAGCAGTACTGTAAGAAGATAGAAGAATAAGAGAGGAAGGGATATGCCAGGAAGATAAATAATGACGAAGTGGAGAATGATAATGGAAAAATATGGTATTTGCCGCATTTTGCTGTTACCAATGTCAATAAACCAGGTAAAGTTCGGCTGGTCTTCGATGCTGCAGCAAAGGTGAATAGGGTGAGTCTCAATGACTTTTTACTGAAGGGACCTGATTTTTATCCTTCACTTCTTGCAATTCTATGACGATTTCGGGAAAAGAAATATGCATTTTGTGGAGACATTAAAGAAATGTTCCACCAGGTGATTATCAGGAAAGAAGATCGGAAATGTCAGAGGTTTTTATTTAGAGGTATTGATAGAAACAGAGATCCTGATATTTACGAAATGCGAGCCATGATTTTTAAATCTATTTGTTCTCCATATATTGCACAGTATGTTAAGAACTACAATGCCATAGAATTTCAGGAAGAATATCCAGATATAATACGGATAATGATTCAACAACACTATGTGGATGATTATCTGGATTGTAAGAATACTCTAGAAGAATCAATTGAAACTATTAAAACTGTTATTAAAGTTCATGAAAGAGGGGGATTCAAAATGGTCAATTGGTTGTCAAATGAATCCGAAATTTTAAAATGTTTTCCTTCTGAATATCTTTCTGCAAGTAATTCACTAAATTTAGACGCGAACAAATTAGATAGAGTGCTTTGAGTATTTTGGAACTTATATGAGGACACATTGGAGTTTAATACAAAATTTCAGAAGGTACATAAAGAATTGATGACTGGAGAGAAAATTCCAACCAAACGAGAAATTTTAAAATTAGTGAAGACAGTCTTCGATCCAATTGGATTTCTTTCCCCTTTGATAGCTACTGGCAGGCTTATAATGCAAGATTGTTGGATGGAAAAAATTAATTGGGACCAAAAAGTAAATGAAAACATTTTCATAAAATGAAAGAAATGGACTGAATTGATTCAAAGAATCAAAAGTCTTAAAATCCCTAGAAAATATTTTCGAAATATGACTGAAGAAGTACAATTACATGTTTTGCGATGCTGGAAGTAAAGCATATTGTACTGTTGCATATTTAAGAACAAAATTGGGAGACCATGTTGAAGTATCCATGATTTCGTCGACGTCGAAGTTAGACCCTTTAAATAAAATCATGAGTATACCACGCATAGAATTTCAAGGAGCAGTTCTAGCAACAAGATTACGAAAATCGATTGAGAAAGAAATATCATTCAATATAAAAGAAATATTTTGGTGGACCGATTCAAGTATAGTCTTGAAATGGATTAGATCAGAATCAAATCGTTTGAAATCATTTGAGGCGCATAGGATTCAGGAAATAATCGATAACATTAAGAAAGAAAACTGGAGGTGGTTACCATTGAAATTAAACCCAGCGGATATGGGAACTAAAGAAACATACGAATTCGATTTTTCTATTATGGCCGCATGAAGAAACCGAAACTATAAAAGAAAAGCAGGATAATATTTTTATATTAATTTAATCAACATTTCAGATGCAGCTACCAGATGAAAGACGATTTTCTAAATGGTTCAGATTGTTGAGGACAACTGCTTGGATGCTTCGATTTATAAATAATTGTAGACATAGAATGCAATCGACAGGAGAACTACAATTAGAGGAAATAGCAAAATCTGAAATTCTATGGTGGAGAAAATTGCAAGCTAGACATTTTCTGGACCATATAGTGGTTATTCAGGAAAAGCAAAATTTACCCAGATCATCCAAGTTATTTGAATTGTCACCTTTTCTTGATTAATGTGGAGTAATAGGAATGGATAGTCGCATAAAGTATGCAGATATTTCTCATGACATTAAATTTCCTATTATTTTACCATCTGGGAAGGAAGAAACCACGATTTTATTGTTAGTGCAACATTACCATGAATTGGTTCATCACACAGGGCACGAAACAGTCATGAATAATCTGAGAACAAAATTTTGGATAATAACTGCAAGACAAACAGTGAAAAGGGCAATCAGAAATTGTCAATATTGCAAAATTAAAAGAAGTAAACCAAAACCACCTGAAATGGCTCCACTTCCTGAATTTAAACTCAAGAGTTTCACAAGACCTTTCAGTTATGTTGAAATAGATTACTTCGGACCACTTTTGGTGAAAGTAAAAAGATCAGTTGAAAAAAGGTATGGGGTTCTATTGACATGTATGAATAGCTGTGCATATTGAAGTATCAGATTCTCTAACTACTGATTCTGCAATAATGGCGATTTAGAGGTTCATTGGAAGAAGAGGACACCCTTTAGAAATGCATTCAGACAACAAAACAATTTTGTTGGGGCAGAAAGAGAGATGAAGAAGAACTTGAACGATTTAGATCAGAACAAAATCATTGGAAAACTGTCTAAACTAAAAACTAAAAGGATCTTTAATTCACCAGCTGCTCCACATATGGAAGGAGTTTGGGAGAGGCTAATACAGTCTGTAAAACGAGTTCCATATGTAATATTGAAAGAACAACACCCTTCTTATGAATTACTCTGTACTCTTTTGATTGAAACCGAAAGTATTGTGAATTCAAGACCCATCAGCTATATATAGAACGATGCAACGGAAGAAATTGAAGCGTTAACTCCATTTCACATTCTTATCGGCACATCTAATGCAGAAAACTCTCCAGGAAAATTTAAGGCTGACGTTCTATATGGTAGAAAACAATAGAGGATTTCCCAGTATTTAGCTGACAGATTTTGGCAAAGGTGGAAAGGAATACCTACTAAAATTACAAAAACGATCAAAATGGCATAGTGTCAACGAAACTTTTAAAGTGGGAGACATTGTAGCTGTAGCAGACAACAACTCCCGTAATAAATGGAATATGGCGAGAATTCTCCAAGTGTACCCAGGTCGCGATGGTCAAGTAAGAACAGTCCAGCTAAAGACGAAAAGCACTACGTTGATCCGGCCAGAACACCAGCTTTGTCGGTTGGAGGTTGGAGAATGTTGAGGATATTTATATCAATTTATATATCAAACTGTATTAATTTTTCAATTTTTTTACTTGTATGTTGCTGGGGCGATAAAAAATAATTGAATTGTCAATGTGACGGAAAATAAATAAAATATCAAAACTTGTCAAAAAACTGGATTATTCAAAAATACATTATCCTGGTAAATCTTGTTAAAGCTTCAAATAAAATATATAGGGAAGCTTTAACAGGGTTGAAGTGGCCGTTTTAGGGCCGAATTTTAGGCTCTCAAAACCCCTTGGTAACACCCCAACCATCTTTTAAGCAGAATTACATGCCATAGAGACATGTGCCCAGTAGTGCATCGAAAGAAACCCCCGGTGGTGCAGAAATCTATTCTTTATCAGATAGCCAAGCAGCACTAAAAGCTCTGAAGTCATACACTTGTGAGTCTAAGCTGACTTGGGACTGTAAACAGTCCCTAAGACAACTGGCAGCAAACAATCAGGTTACTCAGATGTGGGTTCAAGGTCACAAGGGAGTTAAAGGCAACGAAAAAGCAGATTGCCTTGCCAAAGAAGAAGCAAATACAAAATTTTCCGGCCCAGAACCCTTCTGTGGACTTTCCAAAGCCCACTTGAAAGAAGAGGTTTGACGCTGGGAAACAGATGAAATGAAATCTCACTGGCATAAAGTGCCAGGACAAAGGCAAGCGAAAAGGCTAGTAAGTCCTTCGCCAAGGAAAGCTAAACAGCTTCTCGAGTTGAACAAGAAAGACTTGAAACTGGTGACGGGACTAGGCACTGCCCTCTAAGGTACCACCTGAAAAAGATGGGCAAAACAGAGAGTGATAGTTGCCGCTACTGCGAGAACTTCGCTGAAATTGCAGAACATTTGCTTTGCGAATGCCCAGCGCTTTTCTGCAAGAGGCTCAAGTTTCTGACAGGGGCCTTCCTAAAGCCCTTCAATATCAGAAACTTTGCCCCCAGGAAACTGATAAATTTTACTCGAAGTCTCGAAATCCTGGGCCTCGAATAGATTAAGGGTTATGAACAAAAGATCTGATAGGTCAAAGTGCTTGAGAGGCAGCATGGCCTTCACGACCCACCTTACAATCTACAATCTATCTCGTCTAACTGTCACAAGGCGTATTGAAGTCATGTTTTAGGACATGGCAGATAAACTTAAACATAATATTATGGAAAGTACATACTTTTCTTTACAGTTCGACGAATCCACCGATATGACAGATACTGCCTAGCTGTGTATTTTTATTCGTATGGTATTCAATGTCATGTCGATTAAGGAAGAGTTTTTAACAATGATTCCTCTGAAAGGAAAGACCCGTGATTAAGATTTATATGACGTTATCTTAAATTTTGTAGCAAACTACAAACTACCTATACATAAATTAGTGTGCATTACAACCGATGGAGCACCAGCAATGACTGGAAACAAAAACGGTTTTGTGGCATTGTGTCAAGCTCATGACGATTTCCCTTCATTTTTCTCCTTTCATTGCATTATACATCAACAAGTTTTGTGTTCAAAAGTTCTAAACATGGAGGAGGTTATGGGCATTGCAATAAAAATTGTGAACTACATCTGTGCTCGTAGCTTGCAACGACAACTCTTTAAATTACAGTTGAAAGATAGTGAGTCAGCTGAACACACTGATTTAGTTCTTCACACGGACGTCAGGTGGTTGAGTCGCGGGAAATTCCTAAAAAGGTTTCAAGAATTAGGTGATAACACTTAGATGCTGAAAAACGGAAAATGGCTGACAGATTTGGCATTTTTGACAGACATTACAAGGCATTTAAACACCATTAACTTGGAGCTTTAAGGCAAAGGAAAAACTATTGAGATGATAAGCGCAATAAACGCATTTAAAAGTAAGTTGCAACTTATGACAGATCAAATGAAAAACATCAACATAAATAATGAAAACATCAAAAGAACGCAACAATATGAATACCTAGGGACCATGATAAATGAGCACTTACAAGAAATTCGCTGCCATATAGAGAAAGCAAGAACAATATTTCAAAAAATGGCATCACTCTTCAAAAACAAAAATTTACAAATGAACACCAAAATAAGGCTTCTTTGATGCTACGTCTTCTTTGTGTTGCTGAATGGAGTAGAAACATGGACGTTGACG
Organism: Agelastica alni; assembly: GCA_950111635.1. Taxonomy (NCBI): domain Eukaryota; kingdom Metazoa; phylum Arthropoda; class Insecta; order Coleoptera; family Chrysomelidae; genus Agelastica; species Agelastica alni. Next base: position 3,026,484 of record OX467714.1, read on the forward strand.
GAGGCTACCATAAAAAACTACAATCCTTTGAAATGTGGCTGTACCGCAGAATTCTAAAGATTCCATGGACAGACCATGTGACCAACCAATCAGTGCTAACAAAAATGAACAAGAAGTCATGGATATTGTAAAGACCAGAAAACTAGAATATTTTGGTCACATTATGCGTAACGAACGTCGATACGGAATTCTACAATGGATTTTCCAAGGCAAGATATTGGGAAGGAGAGGACCGGGAAGAAGACGTATCTCGTGGCTGAAGAACTTGAGAACGTGGTTCTCTACTACCACGACCGGGCTATTCCGTGCCGCAGCAAACAAGATAATGATATCCAGAATGATTGCCAACATTTGGACCGAATAAGCACTTTAAGAAGAAGAAATGAAAAAAAAGGATCTGAAACATTTTCCGTCTTTGAAAGCAAGGATTCCTACGTCGAATTATTATATTTATGGGGCAGAATTATCAAATATTTTGGGTCAATTCGAAACACGTTTTTATGATTTCAGTAAATTGGCAAATATCACATCATTTATGAGTTATCCTTTTTCGTGTAAAAACATTAAGGAATTAGCTACCGAAATAGCAAGTAAATTTAACATGGACTCATGTTATGTTGAAAATGAGTTATTGCAGATTTCAACAGATGTACATCTCAAAGCCACAGCATCTGATACAAAATTCTTGTCTTTTATATCTGAAGATAAATATCCGAATTTAAGGAAAATCGCCCTTCAACTGTCTGCAATGTTAGGGTCAACTTACTTGTGCGAGTCTGCATTTTCTGAAATGAAGATAATTAAGTTAAAATATCGCATTCGATTAACTAACTAACATTGTCATTATGCTTGCGATTAGCACTCGGTAATTACGTACCATCTTATGAAAAGTATGTTAAGGACAGGCGAGATCGGTCACAAATAGGGTGCATATTATTGAGCTGTTAGTTATACATAGAAGACCCTGGACGTTTCTAGAATTCCTTGAGATATTCGAGACATTGATTTGGAGGTATTTAAACGGATTCATAAATCGAAGTTGTGCGGTAATACTAATATCTATACCACGTAGGTATGCACCCTACCTAGACGACAATTCTGCATCACACATACTTGCGGCCGTAGTCTAACAATATTAAGGTAGATCGCCAGCAGTTTAAGTTTGAGCACCCCTGCTATGGATAATTAAAAAATAATAATTTTTACGGGTTAATTAAATGGGGAAATTTCAAATTCATTCAGCGAATGTTTAAAATGAAAAGCTCTTTTTGGTGGGAATTTTTTTTTATATGTTTAGAATAATATTTCGTCAATGGAGTGCAAAACAAATAGTATTCTCAAACGAAGCATCATTTTTATAAAGAATAAAGTGTCTTTGTAATGTTACTTATTCCTGTTTTAGATTAAGACTTGTCATTAAGTGGATCATGCGCGCTTTCAGCGGGCACCTTCCTCCTGAGCAACTCTTGTCGTTGTGGGATTTAATCCTTGCATACGATTCGCTAGAAATAATACCTCTATTGGCGTGCGTTATCCTTATTTTTAGAAGAGATAATTTGCTGAAAGTATCCACACTTCAAAACATCGAAGCTGTATTAGCCGACTTATCAAGCATTGCTGTTATTCCGCTAATGCAAATGTCACTTATGAAAGAATTTTAACATTTGCAATAGCATTTAAAAGTTACTTTCATAGGCTTTTAATATTATGAACAAAAAATAAATTGCTACGTTTAAAAAGTTACTACCGTATTTATTTTGTAATTCACAATGATATACACCTTTGTAAGATTTACCGACTTTATTTATCACTCTTTTAACTTTAAATCGCTGTAAAGCTCTTATATGCATGATAATACTTAAAAAAACTAAGTATTAGTTTGTTAACAATTTAATAAATTAGATTTTAAAACAAATATATTTAAAGTCGACAAGTTGGTTAACAAAAGAACCGGGAATTTCTTAAAGCCATATTTCGTAAACATAAGGAGGGGGACAAACACATCTGTAAAAATTATAGAGGAATTTCGCTAATAAATACAACCTATAAAATGATGGGTATCATATTACTGAGAAGAATAACTCCGTACGCAGAGGAAATAATAGGCCTATATTTTTTCCGGTCTTACTATTTGGTTGCCAGGTATAAACAGGTATTTTGGTCCTAGTTATTTTCACTCACTTGTTTAATCAATAAATTAAACATAAAAATAAGCGTTGCTTTATTGCGAACACAACGATATAGGGTTGCCCGCAAAAAGTCTGTCCTGAATGATGGTTGTCGAATTTTAAAAAATAAAATTTTAATGCGATTGTAAACGCGCGACAAAGAGGTTCGAGACAAATATCTCGTGTGATAGAGGAAGACACTGAGTTGTAGCTGCGCGCGGCACGACCGCAGGATAGAAGAGAGTGCGCGTATTATTTTTTAATTTGAAATTTTCGACGGTTCATTTTGTTTATTTTTATTTACTTTCATGAAAAAAGATAAAAATTCCAGCAAGTATAGGTACTTCGCTTTCTGATTTTTATTCATGACATTTGTACACTATAATGCAGCATTTATAATTAAATATATATTTATAATATTTTCAAACTATCATATTAATCTAACATAAATATCAACTTTCAAATTATTATATATTTCACATTACTTTTGTACGTATACTACCAGTTGCTCCAAAATATTGTCTATCGCTATCATTCTCTATTGCATGAACTACTAACATGCGCACTCTCTTACATCCTGCGGTCGCACCGCGCGCAGCTACAACTTTGTGTCTTTGTCTATTGCACAAGATATTTGTCTTGGACCTCTTTGTCGCACGTTCACAGTCGCATTAAAATTTTATTTTTAAAATATGACAACCATCATTCAGGACGGACTTTTTGAGCCAACCCTATATTATTGTGTTCGCATTAAAACAGCGCTTATTTTTATGTTTAATTTATCTACAGATTAAACAAGTAGGTGAAAATAACTGGGGCCAAAATACCTGTTTATACCTAGCAACCCAATAGTTAGACCGGGAAAAATATAGGCAACCCTACATTTGCATATTCTATAGGCTTTTTACTTACGGTTGGTGTAAAAAAATTTTCGTTAAACTTATCGGTAGAAATTAAAAAAAAAAGTGATTTTTAAGTTTTTAATTTATTATAGCCTGGCAGGATTTTTTCAGGCAACCCATTTTTGTTATAGTTTTTAACATACTAAATTACTTATAAAATAATTTTTATCCATTAAACAGATGTGTGAAGGTCGCTTTTACTTCGGACCTTAGACTAACATTGTTTTTAGATATATATATATAATCATCCATCCTGTTTTTGTAAATATTACTATAATTCTTTATTTGTGATGTACTTTTAAAAACAGATGTAGGAACATGACCATTTTGTACTCTGTAGCTATATTTGGAATTTATTATAGTGATGGAATTTTACCCTGAAAAGCAGATGTGGAGACAGACCATTTTGTACCCCCTAGCAGGTAGGATTTTTTATTTTTATGGCAAAAAGGTATTAGATTCCTAAGATACTGTGTAACATTTATTATACAGTTGGCTCTAGAGCAAATAACATTGTACATTTAGCTTTAAAAAATTCAACATTACATTATACATTTTGCTACCAAGCGTCTAAAATAGTCCGGTCAAAATAGACATGCCAGGTCAAAGCTCGCAAATTTGTGTGTTTTTGCGTTTTTCAGCCAGACGGTAAGTTAAATCATAAAAATAGATTTTACAAGATTTGTAGATCATGCAATTATCTATAAAAATTGTAATTAAACTTATTTTCTAAGATTAACCGTTTTTGAGATATAACGATTCAAAAAGTTGTGTTCATCGTAATATGCACGCGTTTCCACGCGTGTTTGTTTGTAACCGATTCTTTGGCCTCGATTTTTCCATACTTTAAGCAATCAGATTTAATTTAAACTTCGCACATTTGTCAAATACCGACGAAAATGCAATAATTCGATCAAAATATCCGAATACCCTGATTAGTTTTACCAGGATTCATAAATTTCTTCAAAGATCCTTTGCATAAGAGTAAGAGAGATAGAACTAGTGCGTGAACTACGCATGCGCGAAGTTTTAATGTCAATTCACCCAATCCAATATACTGGTGAGAAACGGGATGAATGCCAAAAGGGTGAGTAAAACAAATCGAACTAAAAAGCGAAATACAAAATATAGTTTAAAAAACTGAAAAACACGCTTTTAGAGTAAATCAAATTAAAAAGTAAAAAATAATTCTTAAAATAAAAATAAAATTACTGACGAGAAAATTAATGTCACTGTTTTAAAAGCGTGTTCAATTGTGTCTTTAATTGACAGTGTCAAATTATTTAACTAAGCCAAGTTATTGTCAATAATCTTATATTAATAATTTCAATTATCCATTTAAATAACATGGGAACAACGTCCTCTTGGATTTTGGAATTTTGATACTCACGTTAGAGATAATGTTTTAAAATGATCAAAACAGATACTTATAGAGAATTTACCGCTCTACAAAAGATGTCTCTTACAGTTTTTCGATATATTTAATTTTTCAAAAGTTATTTAACGTTAAAGTTGGAATGATTTAAAATTTTTACATTTTTCTTATTTTCCGAAACAACCATCAACTTTATAAGAAATTTTTACGAAATTAACGGTCGTCAATGATGTAGCGGAGCATGGTGTAGCTTTAATTGAACAATAATAATAAAGTGTTTCACTAAAAATGTAGAGCAATTACAATACTTATTGCTAGTTATAAGTGAATACAGAAAAAAAACACCCAATTGTAATAAAAATCTATTAGTGTAACGAAATAAATTGATTTAGTTAAAATAAACAATCAGTTTTTAGGTTGAATATCTATTTATTTATAAAAATAAGTATAATGATTAATTTTTAACAGTCAAATGACATTTTTTTAAAAAAAATTTTAGCTTTTTGCTGGTAACTTACGATATGTAAAAAATATCAAAAAGTTTTTTTTTGGAAAAGTTATAGGAAATTAAATTTTTTACACAAAATGTTTTATAAAATTTTCTCATAAAGTTGATGGTTGCTTCGGAAAATAAGAAATATGTAAAAATTTTAAATCAATCCAACTTTAAAGTTAAATAACTTTTGAAAAAATAAATATATCAAAACATTGTAATGGACCTTTTTTGTAGAGCGTTAAATTGTCTAAAAGAATCTGTTTTGATCATTTTAAAATATCTCTAACGTGATTTACAACATTCCACATTAAAACAATGGTCACCTATGCTTCATTGATATGGTGGCCAAAAATGCAACAAATTTTGGCACAATTCAAGATGCAGAAAGTGCAGTGACTAGCTTGTCTGGGAATCACAGGGGCAACATTCACGTGCCCTATTGCAGTCATAGAGGTAATCCTGAACCTTCCACCATTGCACTTATGTGTAATGAAAGAAGCAGCAATCAGTGCCTTCAGACTGAGCCAGAACAAATCTTAGAGCAAGAAATCGGAATGGACATTTGAAGATTTTGGAAAATATTTCCCTAGAATCCATGTCTAAGCCGACAGATATCATGCCAGTTAGGTACGACTTCGAAATGCAGTTTGAAGTGGTTATAAACAACCACCAAGTTGGCACAGAGAACGGACCTCAACTAGGAAGGGATGCTTTAGTGTGGTACACTGATGGATCCAAGATGGATGAAAGGGTTGGAGTGGGCGTTATAGGGCCGAATTTTAGGCTCCCAAAACCCCTTGGTAACACCCCAACCATCTTTCAAGCAGAATTACATGCCATAAAGATATGTGCCCAGGATTCACCAAAAGAAACACCCGAATGGCAGAAATCTTTATTTTATTAGTTAGCCAAGCAGCACTAAAAGTTCTGAAGTCATACACTTGTGAGTCTAAGCTGACTTGTGACTGTAAACTCTGAGACAACTGGCAGCGAACAATCGGGTTACTCTGATGTGGGTTTCAGGTCACAAGGGAGTTAAAGGGAACGAAAAAGCAGATTTCCCAGCCAAAGAAGGGGCAAATACACAATTATTCGGCGCAGAACTCTTTTGTGGACTTTCCAAAGCCCACTTGAAAGAAGAGGTCTGACGCTGGGAAACAGATGAAATGAAATCTCACTAGCATAAAGTGCCAGGACAAAAACAAGCGAAAAGGCAAGTAAGAAGGAAATCTAAACAGCTTCTCGATTTGGACAAGAAAGACTTGAAACTGGTGACGGGACTCCTCACTGGACACTGCTCTCTAAGGTTTTACCGGAAAAAGATGGGCAAAACAGAGAGTGATAGTTGCCGCTACTGCGAGAACTTCGCTGAAACTGTAGAACATTTGCTTTGCGAATGCCCAGCGCTTTTTTGCAAGAGGCTCAAGTTTCTGGAAGGGGCCTTCCTAAATCCCTTCGATGTCAGAATTTTATCCCCCAGAAAACTGTTTCCATTGTTTCCATTGTTTCCATGTTATTTAAATGGGAAATTGAAATTTACGATGCGGCTCCTCTTAATATTAATATTAAGAGCTCTTAACTTTTACAGTATTTTTTTTCACCATTTTTAACAATATTTTCGCTATAATTAAGAAAAAAAATTTATTAATTTTTTTGAAACTGTCAACTAACTGCACATGAATTTTCACAGATTTTGGTTTTTCAGGTATTCCAAAAATTCATCAGCTGCTTCAGTACTTGCATCAATTAATGTCTTCATGTCACGATCAACAGTAACAATTTTACTTTCACTTAAAGGTTTACTACAAATAAAACAAAATTGCGACATTTTATTTCAAATTAAAAACAGCACAATTTTAGTTGGAAAATATTTACAATAAACACGTGTTTTTTGGATTTCTATCGAGTTAATATTCCCATAATAATTGTACTATTTTGTATGTATAAGTTCTACAGATCCATAAAATAATATTTTTACTTGTATTACACTCCAGTGATGTATGTACGCGGTGTACTTATGCATATTATAAAGAACACAACTTTTAAATTTTTTTAAATCATTATATCTCAGAAACGGTTACTTTTAGAAAAAAATGTTTAACTGCAATTTTTATAGACAATTGCATAATCTACTTCTTCTTCTTCTTCTTTTTAAGGTGCCGTGATCTTTTGTCGATCGTAGGCTCTCATATTGCACACCATATTAACAATCATAGTCTTATTTACAGCTGCGCGGAATAATTCACTGGTAGTTTTTCCAAACCACTGGCGTAGATTTTTAATCAAGGAAGTAGTACGGTGGCCCACACTTCATGATTTTGTATTGTATAACAAGGTGCAGTATGTTGTACTTTTCTGAGTGACGCATTATATGACCGAAGTATTCCAATTTACGTCGTTTAACCGTGTTCACGACTTCGTAACTTTTATTTAAGCGTTGCAATACCTTTTCGTTTGTGACTCTATCTACCCAACTGATCTTCAGGATACGGCGATATACCCACATCTCGAATGTTTCTAGTCTCTTCAAGAGCGATTCTGTCAAGGTCCATGCCTCCACCCCGTAAAGCAATACTGAGAATATATAACAGCGAACCATTCTCATGCGAAGTTCCAACTTGAGATCATTACTGCAAAGTATTTTTCTAAATTTCATAGAATTTGTTCGTGCTTTAGCAATTCTACTTTTGATTTTTGTACTAGGGTTCCAGTTTTCGTTAATATTAGTAACCAGATATACCAGCTGACTAACGCGTTCAATAGAATCGTTACCAATTGTAACGTTATAGTGATTATTATATACGACTGCTTGTTTACTAATAACTTTGTTTTCTTTGCGTTCAGTTTGAGCCCATATAACGCGCAGATCGCAACCATTCGGTCCAACAGCGCTTGAAGGTGTTCAATTGACCCTGTCACTAACAAGGTGTCATCTGCGTACCTAATATTATTCATAAGCACGCCATTAATGAGTATGCCTTCTTTAGCTTGTTCTAACACTTCCTTAAGGATTGTTTCAGCATACAAATTAAACAAAAGTGGTGACAATATACAGCCCTGTCGAACTCCACGCTTAATCTCTACTTCTTTGGAGTATTGATTTCCAACCCTGACACAGGCAGCCTGACCCTAATACAAATTTGCGATGAGTCTAATGTCATTACCATCTAGACTGGAGGTCTACAATTTTTGTTAAATCTAATTTTATGATTGACCGGTCTACACAACACAGCTTTCGGGCGTATAACAAAAAATTAAGTGTTTGTACAGGGTGATTCATTAAGAATGTCGAATCTATGAATTGTAGATTCTAGACCTCAAAATATGATGATGATTTTGCCCAACATGCCTTATACAAATATTGCTATATTCCGAGATACCGGGTATTTAAAGTTTATATATAAATTTTGATTTACGCTATAATTTTTCCTGTTTTTACAATTTCTTTTTAAAAATTGGCAATTTTACGTTTTTTTGCATGAGGATTGCCAATTTGGACTCTAATTTAGCATTGCTAATGGAGGGCGCTAGTTACACTTGGTTGTGTTTACTAAATCAAAGCAAATTTTTATTTTGGCAGAACTATGAGAAAAATAAAGTGTTAAATTCTACAAAAGTTACTCCTGTTTGATTCATGGAACTCGATCGGTCATCGAGTTATTTGCTTCTAAAAAGTTCAATGAATTTTAATTTTATAAAAAAATTTATTCTCTATAACAATAACAAATAAAAAACAAAAATACTGTCGAGGCCACATTTACCAGACGAGGAATATTTAATTGGAAAAATAATCATTTGCGGGATTCTGAAAATCCACATGCTAAGAGAGAAACACATTTTCAGCACAAGTTTAAGCTTAACATGTGGTGAGGTGTAATGTGTGATTATTTAATGGGTCCTTTTGAACTGCCAACCAAATGGACCTCTTTATTTAGATTTCCTTTAAAAAGATTTACTCGAATTGCTAGAGGATATACCTTTCGCCTTAAGATAAAACATGTGGTTTTTGCACGACGGGGCACCACCACATTATTTTCTACAAGTTTGTCAATACTTAAACAAACAGTTTCCGCATCAATGGATTGGTCGTGGAAGTAAGTTTGCTTGGCCACCGAGAGGTCATGATTTCAATCCTTTGGATTTTTCAATTTGGTCGCTAATGAAGGCGTTAATTTACAAAGAAAACATTAATTCTCCTTCAGAATTGCGACGGAAAATAGAAGAAGCCACGAATGTGATTAAAAATAATAGACAACGGTTATTTGATATTAATAGATCTTTGCGAAAGCGGATCATAAAGTGTACTGAAATAAATGGTGGGCATTTTGAATATTTACTTTGAAGTTTTTTATTTTTTTTTAGTTTATTGAACATTTAGAGAATAATTTTTTTTTATAAAATTAAATTTTTTTAGAAGCAAATAACTCGATAACCGATCGAGTTACATGAATCAAACAAAAGTAACTTTTTTGTAAAATTTAAGGCTTCTTACCTCGCAACTGGAAAGAATCAGAAACCAAGATAGTAGTATGGTAAAAGGAGAGGAATGCGTATTACAGAGATGGAATGAATACTTCGAAAGTTTATTTGAGAAAAAGGATAGGGCCCCATTCGGATACATGAGTGAAAGTGAAATTAGTACGACAGAAATTGTGAAAGCGTTGAACAGTATGAAATTGGGTAAAGCTGCTGGGTACGACAGGATAACAGTTGAAATGCTGAAAGCTGGACAAAACGTGGTAGCTAGTCTGCTGAACCGCCTTTTTAACCTTTGTTGGAGGAGTGGTAGCGTACCAGACGACTGATGCAAGGCCGTTATCGTGCCGCTTTACAAGGGGAAAGGTTCGCAGCAGGACTGTAAGAACTACCGAGGTATTAATTTACTCAGCATAGTCGGCAAACTGTATGCAAAGATATTTATTAAAAGAGTAACGAAGAAGTAACGAGGGAGAAAGAGTGGAACAAGTAAATTAATTTGTGTACTTAAATTCAAAGTTTACGAGAGATGAAAAGTAACATTAACATTAAGCGAAGGGTTTTGGCAGGAAAATAAATGAATGGAGCACTGCATAGCTTTATGAACACCCAGGCTAGGCGTGACTTTATGTATGTATGTATGTAATTTTTTTAAATTATTTTACCCATAGTTCAGCTGAAAAGAAATTTGCTTTAATTTACCAAACACTACCAGGTGTAACTAGCGCTTTCTATTAGTAATGCTAAATTAGAGTCCAAATTGGCAATCCCCATACCAAAAAATGTAAAAATGGCAATTTTCAATTAGAAATTGTAAAAACAGGAAAAATCATAGTGTAAATTAAAATTCATATTTAAACTTAAAACACCCGGTATCTCGAAAACTAGCAATATTTGTATAAGGTATGTTGTGCAGAATCATTATATTTTGAGGTCAAGAATGTACAATTCAGAGGTTGGACATTCTTAATGAAACACACTGTATAAAGTTTAAATATACGTAGTTTCAGTGTCCACATTTTCTTTCCAATCACAAAAGTACAGAAAGTAATAAAAAACACAAAACACTCCTAAAAAATGGCAAACAATGATGCAATAAAATTCTATTTGAAAAAATCGAGTTATTGTCATTTGTTATTTTCAAAAAAAATCATAGTATACGATGGACTATCGGCTTCGAGTACACTGCACCTCAAAATATGCACTGAAGCTTAAGAAATCCACTGAAAAAAGTTGGTTAAGTTATCTTGAATGGTTCTAAATTTATAAATTTTTTTGAGAGTCAATGCATGACGCTATTTTGACACATTTATTGACATCAAGTCAAAAAATATTGCAGATAATTTTAAGAATCACGGGTGCATTACATCCACAATTTAGTATCGAATCCATTAATGTAACAAAAAAGGAAGGTTGCTATTAAAAAACAGAACCTAGTTGTGTATTTTATTTTAAGACATCCTGGGCATAAATTAAAATATTTTTATAGTGTGCCTTATTGTTGGACTTTTTGTATAAATAAAGATTAAGTCGTTAGCTTGGATAAAATATTAGTGCTCTCCGGTGGTCTGGGTGCGACCCAACGACTAACTTCCCAGTGGAAAGAATGAAAAAATTTCATATGTTTTGTTGTTATAATTATTATTATTAAAAAATGATTTCAAATTGTTTATAACAAATTATAATTGTCATTAACAATATTCTGTTTATGTCAACTGTATTCTTTCAAACTTTTTCTTAACATTTCATAAGCGGGAGCTATTTTCAATTGTTTATAACAATTGAAATTTTTTTTTTATTATGATCAATAATCATTTGTTAGTAACAATATTCAATTGTTATAAACAATGCTTGATTATTACTAACAATAATTTTTCACTGTTATAGCGTCTTCAGTGCTATTCTGACACAAGTTTAAAATTCTCCAATTCCTATTTTTGTTTTCTAAAACTATCTCTTTTTATGAAATATTGTCATCATATTTTTCATGCAAATATTCCTAACATGCAATAATCATATTATTCAAAAGATCTTAAAATTCTGTACTAAAAATAGTATAATTTATAAATTGCAAAATTCAGGTAGTTTACTATTTTTTTCGGTTTTTTGATTCTTCATAAAAAACAGCTTTACCGATTTTGCTGAAAATGTAATCAGTTCTAAGTTGCGTAAATATGCGTCGAATGCAATTGTTCCTACGTCGATATCATTTTTTGTTCTTGAGATAATCGAGACGAAAAATAATTCCGAACACACATACAAACATACGCACATACGTACATACACACACAGATGTGGAGATATGACAAAATTCGGGATTCGCAAAATCGGACCCATTACTATAACTTCCCACTGGAAAGTTAAAAAAAAAGTTGTGGAGCTTAAACACACTCCGGGTCCTCCTATATACATATACAGTGAAGTGCGACAAACTTCAGGGCGTGATTCTGCATAAAAAAGTAATGACAGTTTGGCTATATAAACGTATGTCCGCAAATGCTTCGTTTTCAGAGATACGGGTGCTGATTTAATTTTATTGTATTAGATAGTTCTTGATAATAATACGCGTTAAGATGTTTTATTTTTTTGCATAAAAACGGCGCCCTACACGAAAAAAAGGTAGGAAAATTTTTTTGTCACAAATTTACCGAGGAATTTAAACATAATTTTTAATTTGAAATATCTCTGTGGCGTACTAATTTTTTCTTTAAAAAAATTGGGATCATTACCCGTATGCGCGTCAATGATACACATAAAATTCTTAATTGTATGTCAAAAAATTCGCAATAACTACCTCTTAAAACCCACCAAATATAATTTGAATATTTAAGATATATTTGGATCCATCCTGTGTGCAAGGTCCATCGGTGGAGTCATAAACGAGGGTTACTTAAAATTACAATAACAGAAAGATCTGTTTTACTGGGTACCTAAAATAGGATGACGATGAGGGGTGCGAGATATGGCAGGATTTTTGGCAGTCTTTGGGAAGAGACAAAAGTGTACAGAAATATTGGTAATAGATTGATAATTTTGGGTATTTTTTCAATAACAGCAGAAGAGGCGCATTGTGCGGCATAATGCTCAACATGGGGTGTTCCAACTACAGCAACGCCTTGCTCAATGGGGCACTTTAAAAAGTACTGCTTTAGCATGATGCGCGTTGAATATCAACTCAGTAGTATAAAATATAAGATGTTTTTTTCCTCTAAGTTGGCGTTGATAAACATTTTATTTACAATGTTGTTAATAATTTTTTTTATTGTTGTGATAATTTCTATTCCTTTTTAAATAATCTTAAAAAAAGAATAAAAAGTCAATTAAAATTGTGTTAAAAAATATGTATGGATGAAGGTACAGACATCGGCTACTTTATTTTTTTTTCTATTCTGCGTACCTGTAAAATGTAGAAAATATTTAATTTTCATAGCCAAAACTTTAAACAAGTTTATTTAACAGGAATATATTTTTGTTAGCATTGCAAAAATGATCAACCAATTGTTGTATACAACTTTATGTATACATTTAATATTTCTAAGTCGATAAAATAAATGTTTCTTTCTCCCAACACTGAGCCTAGTGCACTCTGCTGGTAGACTTAAAAACCAATGGATTTTCCAATTAAACATCAGCACTCTACGGCATTATGCGACACTGAGTCGCATTATGTTCGGTAGTTGGAAAACAGTCTTGAATACGTTTTACGATAAATATAGTTTTTGAGTAGAATAGGATATTGTTATATCTTACACATATCTCGACCGGTTTCAGAGTAATGAATAAACCGTCAGTTTTTAAGAAATCCCCCCCTGAAGTTTGTCGCACTTATTTACCAACACCCTGTAGCGTAAAGCCATTCTCCAGTACAGCATAGCACACATTCCCACTCATATGTGTTGAAACACACTGGCATTTGTCATATGCATGTTTGCTATATCGTAGACACACCCCTACGTGATTCAGCACGACCGACGTTGTTGTTGTGTTAATACGCGCCGGTATTTTTATCGCACTAACTGGCGAAAAGTACCACGCTTTAGAAGTCGCCGCGTTAAGCTAAATAGTAGTCGAGAAAATTGCACTATCGTAGACATAACCAATAATGTAGCTATGCATAAGAAATCAGTTTTGTTGTTAGGTAAGCAATTTGATCGAATTTCTGACATGTTTGAGCAAGCGAATTCTCCGGAAGTGACCTCAAAAATAATTAGATTTAATAATGTTTTGGAAAAAATTACCAATTTAAATCAGGCGACAGCCCTCGTTTCCGAAAAAGCTGTCGTCAGAAATAGTAAAAAAATTAAAGTGCAACCTACTTCTATACCACAAGAACATCAAGAGGCTTAACAAAATTAGAAAGACCCATAAAAGCTGGACTACCTTCCAAATGGGAAAACAAATGCAAAGGCAAAAAGCGGGAACATAACATAATTAAAAATATTTTAATGCTAAGCTGCATTAACTTTTATTAATAAAGTTTGTTTTTGTTTCTTTTTTTTTGTAATAAATAAGCAATATTATCATATGGGTAAAGCATTATTTTTAAAACTCAGTAATTTTTACACTTACTTTACTTTTTCGTGTCCGGAGTGCTTTATAGCTTTTCGGCACAGTATTGAGCCACGTCCAATGCTTGAGGTCTTGCTTGCCATAGATCGTCCAAGGAACAGGTTGCAGGGAAGTCAGTGCATGCGAAGAGATGGTCCATCGTTTGTACCGCACCACATTCGCACTTGTCGTCAGTTTCTGGCATGAGGTTCCACTTAATAAGGTTGGTTTTTACTGGGGCGACCCCAGTTCTATTACGGTTTAGCATTCTCCACGTTTTCCAATTACATTCAGTACCATTTGGCGCTTATTCTGACAGGGGATAGCTGGTGGGCGGCTCATCCAGAACGTTGTCGAAGAATCGGTGTCTGAATTTTAGTCTGTGAGATCCTCTGGAGAACCTGAAAAGGGGATGGCGATCGTTGAAGATTTTCACCGAATTCGTGTGCTTTCCTACGTGATTCAGGGCTATTAAAACCCGCTGCTCTATAGAGCTTTTTCACAGGCGTAGGCTTCATACAGCCTGTTACCAGTCTGCACGTTTCATTGAGGCTTATATCCACTTTCCTTGCATGCGCCGATCTTGACCATACAGGACATGCGTATTCTGCGGTAGAGAAGCAGAGTGCTTGTGCAGTAGTCCTAAGAACGGTAGGCTTTGCACCCCATTTGCTGTTTGAGAGCTTTTTTAAAATGTTGTTGCTTGAAGATACTTTTTGACGGGTTTTGTCGGAATGGTGTTTATATGTCAGCGAACTATCTAGAGTAACTCCTAGGTATGTAGGTATTTTTACAAATATCTAATATCTTATAGGCCAACATTTTGAAACATATAATAATCAGATATAGGCTACAATTTCTTTTAGTCCTATACAAATATTTTTATTACCATTTATATTTAAATGTGAACTTTTATATTTACAAAAATGTAAGCACTTTGAAAAATTAGAAATACGTCAAAACAATTTCTAATCTGTATTATCTATTTCGCATTGAATTGCGCGGGGAATTATCTACGACAGTGGTCGAAAAAGTGCGGCTTTTTGGCCCCTTAAGTGCGGCTCTGGTACAAATGTCCACGAGCAGAACTAACAGATAATCAGAGGATACAAAAATTCTTTTTCATGGTAGACATTACGTCTTATCTAAACCAGCTTAATCATAAAGTACATGGCAAAGGAAACACAGTTTTTTCGATGTTAGAAGACGTCATTTCATTCGAAAGTAAATTATCCCTTTTTGCTCAAGATTTTAAAAGGAAAACACTGTTTCAATTTTGGAGCCTGCTGAAACATCATTAAAAAAAAAATTTCTCCATGGACAAACACTACTTCAAAACAACCATTTTAAATATGAAGGAAGCATTTTTTAGCAGATTTCGGGAATTTAAAAGCAGCAACGCGACCTTAGCTTTCGACAAAAATCCCCTTAATGCTACAATAACAGATATAAATTTTTTAACTTTTGGAATCGACATTGGTTTAAAAAAAAAGAAAATATAGAGCTCTAAATTTGAACGTCTTTGCGGTGATTTAGAAATACTGGAGAAAAACAAATGTGAACTTAGTTTACAACATCAGAGTTCTGCTTTGAAAGACCTGGAGAAGGAAGACAGGATCATGTTCAGCGTCTATAAGAATATTCCTGACTCTTATGATCAGCTGAAAAAACTTGGTTTTGCTGTTCTTTTCCTTTTCGATTCTACATATTCATGCGAAGAATCTTGCTTTCATATTATTTTTTATTAATAAATACAATCTTTATTAATTATGAAATCAAGTTTTATTTAATGTAGGTACACATAATAATAAATATAATAATTATAATACACAAAGATTTACTTTATTAATAAACAGATATGGCTCTCAAACAAAAATTTATCGTTGTAATATACAAA
Organism: Agelastica alni; assembly: GCA_950111635.1. NCBI lineage: Eukaryota > Metazoa > Arthropoda > Insecta > Coleoptera > Chrysomelidae > Agelastica > Agelastica alni. The sequence goes on from OX467714.1 coordinate 3,042,346, forward strand.
TATGGCTCTTTGGCGAATAAGTTTGCCGATCACTGGTCTACGATATAGCAAACATGCATATGACAAATGACAATGTGTTTCAACACACGTGAGTAAGAAAATGTGCTGCGCTATATTGGACAATGGCTTAACGCCACCCTGTATAATTAGATTTCTGTAATAAGTAAATAATTTTAATAGAGCATACTTTATGGGTGATTCATTCATTCATTCATTCTCTGAACTGGAGATACTACACACCAAAGTATGGCGATTGAGCTTAACATGTCTTATACAAATGTTGCAGGTATTACGAGATACAGAGTATTTAAAGTTGGAATTTAAATTTAAAATTTCTTAATAATTTTAAGCAGCATCGTCTTGAAAATTGGCAACTTTATGTTTTTTGGCATGAAAATTACGAATTTTATGCTGAATTTAGCACTATTCATACAGGGCGTTAGTTACACCCTGTTTATTTCATGTAACTTTATGAGTTTTTGAGTTATTTGTATTTTAAACATTCAATGAATTTTGTTTATTGTGAAATGAATTTATTCTTTTAAATTACTACTATGCGGGGTAACAACAGTAAAGACAACAAATAACAATCAGTAACAGTAGTAAAAGAAAAATTCAAAGTAAATGCTCAAAATGCCCGCCTTTCACTTTAACACACTTTGTAAGGCGTCTCTTTAAAGATCTTTGAATATTAAATAACATTTGTCGATTATTTTTAATAATATTAGCAGCTTCTTGAATTTTCTGTCGTAATTCTTCGATGGAATTAATTGTATCTTTGTAAACCATGTCCTTTATTTGTGACCATATTGAGAAGTCTAGAGGGTTTAAATCTGGACTTCTAGGTGGCCAAACAAATTCACTGCCACGCCCAATCCACCGACGAGGAAAATGTTCATTCAGGTATTGTTGACTGGCAGAAAAAAATGTGGTGGCACCCCATCTTGTATAAACCACATGTTCCGCCTTATGGCTAGTGGTACATCTTCTAGTAGTGTGTTTAACTGTTGTTCAAGGAACATGTAGATTTTTGGAGTCCCACAAACGATTGTTTTTCCAATTAAAAACACCTCGTCTAGTAAACGTCGCCTCATTGGTGAAAATGAGTTAATTAAGATAACCCTGGTTTTCGTTTTGTTTATCTATCATAAATTAAGCAAAATGTAGGCGAACTGGTAAATCTTGAGGTAGCAAATTTTGGACAGGAGTATAGTGATATGGACGGAGATTCTCTTTCTTTAAAATTGTCCAGATAGACGATTGGCTTATTTCTGTTTCCGGCTTTAACCGACGAGTACTGAGATCTGGATTTTCTGAAATACGAAGTAAAACCTCTTCTTCATCATCGACGTTGATATTTTTTGGAGCACCATTTAAGCTTTTAGGACGAAAACACCCTGTTTCGCCTAGGCGGGTATAAATACGTCTGAACAGATTGTGATTGGGTTGTCTTTGATTTGGGTATGATTCTAAATACCTTTTGGCTGCACCAAGTCCACTATAATTTGACTGAGCAAAAACACAAATCATATTACGCATTTCACTGTTAGAAAATTCATTATGTCGTGGCATTTTCTTATTTTACTACAAATAATACACTCTTACTTAGTGACAGTAAAATTTTCAAATATTTCTTTACACGAAAAACTGAGACAATCCTAATTGAAAAAAATGTAATAACGGTGGCTTATGAGTCTTTACGCTGAATGTTTAAAATGCAAATAACTTAAAAACTGATAGAGTTACATGAAATAAACAGGTATATCTTTTTTATTTAATATTAAACTGCCTTTTAGATTTTTTAGTCATTTTAACCATAACCCATTAAGCAAAAAAGATATGTTGTAATTTACCTAAGTAACAGGGTGTAACTAACGCCCTGTATGAAAAGTGCTAAATTCAGCATAAAATTTATAATTTTATGCCAAAAAACATAAAGTTGCCAATTATCAAAACGATGCTGCTTAAAATCACAAAACTATTAAGAAATTTCAAATTTAAATTCCAACTTGAAATACCCTGTATCTCGTAAACCTGTAACATTTGTATAAGACATGTTGAGCTCAACCGCCATATTTTGGTGTGTAGTATCTCCAGTTCAGAGATTGGACATTCTTAATGAATCACCCTGTATAATTTTTTTAGTTTAATTTAAAAAAATTCAATAGATATTTATTTAAAATTATATTTTTGAATAAAAAGGTATCAAAGTAAATATCGATCTATGGGGAACATTTATTGTTTGTTTCGAATGTTATAATGAAAATAAATGTTTAAAACATAATAAACATAAATTAAAAAAAGTTATCAATTTTCTTAAATAGTCTTTACCAACTGTGCACAATGAATATTTTACAAACTGTAAAATAATGATCATTTTCTAGCATTTAAAATATTATATAATAATTTTTTTAATTGAAGTAATCGCTTTTGTTAATTTATTTCATTATCCTAAATTTGTATAATCAGTAAAAAAAGTGATGAATCAAAACGTCAGTTTGATAAGAATTGTGCATAATTAATTTTTTCTCTTGTCATCATTAAAAAAAGCCAGTATAAACTGTATGAATAATAGAACAATAATGAAAGGTTAAAACAGACTTTGAATTGTATATAATTTGCGGAGTCGTAGAAAAAGTATTGTTTCGCTTGTAGAAAACAATTATTATCAGTTTACACTGAAAAAATGTTATTTTAACGTTTTCACGATTGGTCGGATCGCAGATATGTAGCATGCGCATTAGAAATATAGAAATATTGTACAGTCGCACTCGACAAGTGACCTTGGACTTTAGTATAGGCACGAAACGCTGGCAGATGGTAAAATTAAACTCTATACTTATTTCCGCTGGCAGGATTCCAGCCGCTGTGGACGTACGTCGATTGATGCACCGTTTTGTTGGTCGTTGTTTCCACATCGTTCGCTGAGGCTTACGAGAGGAACGTCATGAGGCTAGAGAGCTAACACGGAAAAGCATGAGAGGTTAATGGAAATAAAGAGAGATGAAACGTATTTGCAGCAAGATATGTTTGGATATGAAGATTATACTGGAAATAGTGTGATTTGGTGTGGATGAACTCGAAGTATTTTCCACGCAAGTGAAGATAAGAAATAATGAAATGAAACCACAATAATAATTTGTTTATTACTTAGACAGTTCAAAGCAATAGTCGATATACAGTTTTAATTTTAAATTAAACAAGATCGCATTTCATCCGGATAAATTAGGTAATGCTGCTTAATTCTCGTTTGATCCTTCTGTTACATGGATAAAGTAAAACATTATGAATATTAAAATATACCTATTTTGCATATAAAGTTTAATTCTTGTTGCAGTGCACTTATTTTTTCAACTTAAAATAAATGTGAGCAAAACGAAAGTAATGGTTTTTGAAAGAGAAGAAAGCATAACAAACTGTGGAGTTTCGATTAAGGGAGAAAAAATGAAACAAGTAAATGAATTTGTGTACTTGGGTTCAATGTTTAATAGAGATGGAAAGTATGACAGTGACATTGAGCGAAGGGTGTTATCAGGAAAACAAATGAATGGGGCACTGCATAGCTTTATAAATAGCCAGAAAGTGTCAAAAAAGGCACGTCTGGCGGTACATAGAGGTGTGTTGGTTCCTACACTTATGTATGGTAGTGAATGTTGGGTTTGGCAAAAGAAGCATGAAAATAGGATTAATGCTGCGGAAATGAGTAGTCTGAGAAGTATAGCCGGAGTGACTCGGTTGGATAAAGTAAAGAATAGTGAGATAAGAAAACGCTGTGGTGTAAAAGAAGATGTGGTTACAAAGATAGATAAAGGAATGCTTAGATGGTTTGGACATGTTAAGAAATGTTAAGAAAGAAGACTCTGTATTCTGATGTCAAGATTGTTTTTAAAATAAAGAATTGATTTGTCATTATATTTTTTCAACTTGTCAACGTTTTTAAGTAATTTTCAATCCATTCCTACGAAACTACAACGGTTAGTTGAAGGTTTCGTTATATTTTTGGCGACCGTGACAGGACATAGCACCTTCGAAGGATGGAAAAATTACAAAAAGCATTATATATCCAAAGGAATGCTTTCCAGAGGATTTATGAAAAGGTTGATGAACAGCTGAAGATTGCAGATCCCGACATGTTGGAAATACAAAGTCATCTGAAAGTCTTAGACCAGAAGATGGAAATAGTTACTGAAGTTAGTAGGCAACTATTTGACTTGATGCTTGATTCTGAATCTCTAGGAAAAGTAATAGACGCCGAAGTCCTTAAAGCCGAGTTATTAGCCAGGTATTCTAAGCTTAAGTTGAAAGTGGAACGTAGCTTGAATAATAATCATTCTGACTCGAGTTCTGGTTTACAAAAACGTCAATTAAAGATGATTTGTTAGTGGAATATTATATTCGGGAACTTTTGAAATTAATATTAAATAATCTCAACAATAAGGTTTATTTGAGTACTTTATATGACAAGATGGAGTCACAACTGAGAGCTCTAGAAACACTTGGTGTAACATCAGATAAATGTGCAGCGATGCTTTATCCTTTGGTGGAATCGTGTCTTCCTGAGTATATTTTACGTGAATGGCAGAGTAGTAATTATTATGTTACGGAATCTACACTGAAAAGTCGACTTGATAAGCTCATGAGATTCTTGAAAAAAGAAATTGAAAATAAAGAAAGAATCTCATTGGCTGTATCAGGTTTTGATACAAATGAAAACACAAAAAAGTTTCACAAGGATCAATCGGTCCCAACAGCTGTAGGTTTGATAAATCATAAAAATACACCTAAATTTGTATTTTGTAAGAAATCACATAATAGCGATAGTTGTACAGATGCAGAGAAATTCACTCATCAGAAAAAACTAAAGATATTGACAGAAAATGGATGTTGTCATTTATGTATGAAATTTGGACATTTGGCCAAGAAATGTTTTGTCAGATTAGTATGTACAGAATGTAGGAAATCATGCTACATTGATGTGTCCAAAGAAAATTGACAATAATAATGCTCTATCGACTTGTTCTAATATTTCTGATGAACAATGCGTTGTTGAAAATCTTTCCAATAATACTTATCAAGAAATTTTTTTACAGACTTTGGTAGTTAAATTAGTAGGGAGATTTAAATCACGTTGTATTAGAGTAATTATAGATACTGGGTCTCAGAGGTCTTTACATTAGCAAGCTATTGAAATGGACTACAAGCCAGTTAAAAAAGAGCAGATAAAACATGAACTATTCGAAGGTTCCAATACAGAAATTGTCGATCACACTTGCTACAAAATAAATTTAAAAAATTTGAATGAGAAGTATTCTTGTAATTTTGAAGTTTTGCATCAGAATGTGATTTGCAACAATATCATCCTGTACGAGTTGGTTCTTGGAAAACTGAACTCGATCAGTTAGGTATCAACATTACTGATACCAATGATGGACCAATTGAAGTATTGATAGGAGCTGATGTTACTGGAAAATTATTTACAGGGTGAAAGTATAATCTGAAATGTGGTTTGGTGGCGATGGAAATTTCTCTAGGTTGGATTTTAATGGGAAAAGTTGTGGATATAAAAATTCCTAGATCATCCACGATGTTGGTGACTTCATTGTTCTGTAAAATGGATTCAGTTGCTGATTTATGGAGTTTAGATACTTTGGGTATTGACGATCCAACTGAAAGAAAGTCTAAAGAAGAACACGAACGTCAAATATTAGAAACTTTTTATGATTCTGTCACTGTCAATGAGGAAGGCAAATATGAGGTTAACTTAACTTGGATTGAAGGTCATCTTCCTTTACCAAGTAATTATAATATTGCAAAAAGACGACTTGATAATCTATCGAAAACTTTGAAAAAAAATGGATATTATCAATTATATAACGACGTTATTCAAGAATGGTTAGAAGAAGGCGTAATCGAAGAAGTACTTGATAAACATATTCAAAAGGACAGTCATTACTTGCCTCACAGACATGTCATCAAACTGAATAGTGCTACATCTAAATTGAGACCAGTATTCGATGCATCTGCGAGAGAGAAGAATCAACCATCTCTGAATAATTGTTTGGAAAAAGGGATAAATTTAATTGAAATAATTTCATCGATATTGATTCGTTTCAGATTGTCAAAGATAGGAATAATTTCAGTTATTCGGAAAGCATTTCTTCAAATTAGTTTAAAAGATGAGGATAGGGATTTTTTGAGATTTTTATGGTACGATGAAAATGGTATAATCAAAACGTTTCGTCATGCTAGAGTCGTATTTGGTGTGACTTGCAGTCCTTTTATATTGGGTGCTGTTATCGAATTTCATCTCAGAAAAGCTCTTGAGAATATTAGTGAAGAGTGTTCATATTTTCTTTCGACCATATCAAAACTGCTTGAAAGTCTCTATGTAGATAACTGCGTTGCAAGCGTTGATACAGAAGAGGAACTCCATGAATTCATGAGAGAATCAACTTTATTGATGTCTGAAGCCAAATTTGATTTGAGATTATGGGAACACACCTTACTTAATTTTTCAATAGATACTGAAACTCAAAAAATTTTATCTCCAGTCTTGGGATTGAATTGGAATCGCAAAGATGATACTCTGAAGTTGAATTTTGACTGGTTCAATTCTGTCACATACAGTGTGATAATAAAAAGAAAAATTTTATCAATTGCTCATAAAATTTTTGACCCGATTGGTTTTTCCAGTCCTGTACAGCTCAGTCCACAAAAAACCTGGTTGTTGAAGGTAGTTTGGGATGAAGAAGTTCCAGAAGAAATCAAGAATGCATTTTCACGTTGGTTAAATGAATTATATTTATTAAAGAATTTAGAAATTCCTAGGTGGTTTCTAGAGTCTATTTTTTCAGAAAACTGGAGTATTCATTTATTTTGTGATGCAAGTCAAAAAGCATATGCAGCATATATATTTCTGAGAGTTGAATTATCTAGAGGTGTGAAAATACAATTGATTCAAGCGAAGAACAGAATCGCTCCATTAAAGAAGTTGACAATTCCAAGAAAGGAGTTGCTTGCTGTTAACATAGGATCTAGACTATTGTCGTCGGTTCTCAAAAATATGGAAAATATCGATCTGAAAATATATTGTTGGACTGACTCTACCACTGTTTTGGGCTGGAGAAAAAGAGACGATTTATGGAAACCTTTTGTCTGGAACAGGATTTCTGAAATAAGGAGATTAACAGATCGAGAAAATTGGTATCATGTTCCAGGAGAAAAGGATCCTGCTGATTTGCCATCAAGAGGATGTTCACCGAAAGAGTTACTTTCTTCTCGTTGGTGGGAAGGTCCGACATGATTACTCAAAGTTGATGATTTTCCTTCACAGAATTATGAAATGTCAGATGAAGATATTAATAATGAAAGGAAAAAAAAATACAGTGTTCTCTTTGATGTCTACCCAACAAGATTATAGTAGTTTTTATCGGTATTTTTCCAAATATAAAGGCATTGTGAAACTTTTTGGATGGATTAGAAAATTTATCTATAATTGTCGTCGACCCATTGAACGCAAAACAGGCAGCTTATCATCAAGTGAATATGTAGAAGCAGAAAATGTGCTGATGAGAATTGTTCAGATAGAGAGTTTTGATGACGTACAAGATATAAGTCTTAGAACATTATGTCCCATCAAAGATAAAGAAGGGTTATTAAAAATTAAAACAAAGTTAACCCAACGAAAAGACCACAAGGATTTTGTGTATCCAATATTATTACCTTTAAGACATCCTGTAGTTCAGCGACTGATTTACGATAGTCATATTGACATCTGTCATGTAGGACTTCAAGGATTACTCTGTATATTAAGGGAACGGTACTGGATATTGAATGAAAGAAAATCTGTGAGATTTGTTATTTCCAAATGTGTCATTTGTAGCAGATTTTACTCTAAAAAATTAGATGATAGTTCCAGAATCACGTGTACGGGACGCTGCTATTTTTGAAGTAACAGGTATTGATTTTGCCGGACCATTATTTCTTAAAAATAATGATAAAGTATGGGTATGTTTATTTACTTGCGTGTTTACCAAGCAGTTCATTTAGAATTAGTAAGTACTTACTCAACGGATGGTTTTATACAGGCTTTTCGAAGATTTGTTGCCAGAAGAGGTCGACCTACGATAGTTTATACTGGTAATGGAACTAATTTTGTTGGTGCTAAAAATCTTATCAGCAAAATTGACTGGGAGACCATTAGATCTTTTAGTACCATTCAACCAATCGATTGGAGATTCAACCCACCCACAGGTGGCGGCTGAGCGCCATCTCGAATTACTTTTTTTAAATAGAACACCCTGTATATTATTCCATTTTCGAAATCCGCTCATAATTCTTAACATTTTTTTCCAATACCATATTTTTAAATTTAATTAAATTCGAAATATTAACGTTTGATATGTTTCATTTTAATAAATTTCAAATCCAACAAAGACACGAATTCTGCAATCAATTAAGTTTGCATTAAAAAAGTTTAATACAAGCACTGAAATCACATTACAAGGATTCCACTGCTTGTGTCAAAATAAACATAGCTTGCACGAACTGGTTTAACATTGAAAAAAGTGTGAAACAGGGATGTGTGGCTTCGTCATGGCTGTTTAACTTATACATAGACTTCTTCTTCTTTTTCTTAAGACATTTGTCTTGTTTTTCCTCATATATTAGCACTCATAGCAGCCGCAACTGGGATTCTGATGTCCAGCTCTCGTGCCACCTCTTGGGCGGTCTTCCTGGTGGTCTGTTACCTTCAGGTATACATAGACGATTGTTTAAAATATTTGAAAGAGAGTGCATATGGTCGGAAAATGAATGATTTGATCGTCAAATGATTTCTTTACGACGATGATCAAGTCATATTAGCGTCATCTAAAGAGGAGTTGCAGGCGATGGTTAATGTTATGCATGATGCCCTGAAAATCAAAGGAATGAAAATTAATGTAAGCAAAACGAAAGTAATGGTTTTTGAAAGGAAAGAAAGCTTGACAAACTGTAAAGTTTCGATTGAGGGAGAAAGAGTGGAATAAGTAAATGAATTTATGTAATGAGGTTTAGAGTTTACAAGAGATGAAAAGTATGACAGTGACATTGAGCGAAGGGTATTGGCAAAAAAACAAATGAAAGGGGCACTGCATAGCTTTATGAACACCCAGAAAGTGTCAAAAAAGGCACGTCTGCCTGTGCATAGATGTGTGTTTCTTTCTACACTTATTTATGGTAGTGAATGTTGGGTTTGGCAAAAGAAGCATGAAAATAGGATTAATGCTGCGGAGATGAGTAGTCTGAGAACTATAGCCGGAGTAACTCGGTTGGATAAAGTAAAAAATAGTGAGATAAGAGAACGCTGTGGTGTAAAAGAGGATGTGGTTACAAAGATAGATGAAGGAATGCTTAGATGGTTTAGACACGTAGAAAGGATAGATGAAGGAAGATTGACGAAACAAATTTATAAGGCGAGTGTGAATGGACAAGTTGGTAGAGGTCGACCTCGGCGAACATATCTCGATCAGATCAACATTGTTTTGAAGAAAGGCCAGGTCAAGAGTACCAACAACCGACGAGCATGCATGAGAGCACCGATGAAAGTAGAGGAAGCAAAAGATGTGTTTACCCACGGGAAAAAGGCGTGACTATATGT
>OX467714.1:3056985-3114485 GCA_950111635.1 Agelastica alni
AGTCATTTCTATAAAAACAAATTAAGAAATTTATTTTAAAAAACATGTAAAAATATATTGCAAATTTTTAATTAATTTTTTGACCCTTAAAATTAAAAAAATCAATATACTTTTGTAATAATATGAAAGTATAACTCTTACAGAAAAAATAAGCTCTAAATCGTTACTGTAGCATCATCCCCCGAGCAGAACTAGCTAAATTTAGGGAGCATCTTTTTGGAGAAAACTTCATATTTCTTGAAAAATATTCAATATTTATCAATTCTTCAGAAAAACACTTTTTTAGCTTGCCATAGGCTACACTTAACAGTAAGTAACAAGTTTGAATACGTTACAGTTAACGAGTTAGAGAAAACTCGATTTTTCACGGTTTTACGGTTTTTCCAATATAACTCGAAAAGTATCAATGATATCAAAAAATTATATTATATTAAATAGATAGATCTTTTCGATACTTACAATTTCCTGATTTAACTTTTTTCGATCGAAGCTGTAGTTTTTCAGTTATTAACAAAAAACCGCTATACGCTCATGTATATTTTTTTTAATATTAATTTTTGCACTCACTTTTCCCTATTGCTTGTACTAGTGTTCAATGTAGAAACAGTAAACGATGGCCACTCAGTTTTCTTTCAGCTCATGAATACTGCCGGTATTAATGCCCTAAATTTATATGTTGCAAATAATAATTATGAGTCCATTGCAAGGAAAGATTTTTTATTATCTTTGTCAGCCGATTTAATTAAACCACAAGTAAAACAAAGAATTTATAATAAGAATATACCGCGTGCACTTAGGGCTAGAGCTTGCCATCTGTTTAACATCGATGACACTTTACCAATGGAAACAGATGCGCAACCAGAACCAGAGACATCACATTCTGTAAAAGGAAGATGTGTTTTATGTGATCGCAAAAAAGATCGAAAAACTAAAACGGCTTGTTTTTCATGCCGAAGTTTGGTGTGCAAAGAGCACTCTAAAATATTTTTTAACACATATGCAGCCAAAAAGGATCAAGTTGAGAGTGATTCTGATTAAAGTTTTTTGTTTTTAGTTTGCTAACATGCCTTATTAAAATAATACTTCTGTGAGCGCGCCGGCGACGACGACGAGGAGCGAGCAGGTGGAGAATAAGCGAGTAGCGGCGTTGAAGCGTAAAGCTGTGGAAATGCGCTGAGTTGTGGGCAGCTTCACCTTAACCACTGATACCTCGACTCACTCTTGCTATTCGACGACGTCTTCCGATTCCTTTGATGATTCAGTCAAGCTGGCTCGATTGGTTTTTTACCTACTATAGGCTGAAGGGTTTAGTCTTTTATTGCCGTGAATTTTGTTGTCTTCTTCTTTTTCTTCTTTAATTAGATATGTTGATCTGTTATTTGGTTCGCCTTAGGATCTCTTGGGATGTCGATTACCAGCTGTCCTTCCATCTCTTAGGTGGTCTTCCTGGGGGTCTATCTCCCGCTGGTCTGTTCTGGAATGCTGTCCGCGGTAGTCGATCTTCTGCCATTCGTGTTACATAAGCGTGCCATTGTCGTTTCCTTTGCCGCCCCCATCTCACCACGTCTTGCACTTGACATTCATCTCTTATAACCTCGTTCCTAATTCGGTCTCTTTTTGTCTTTCCGAGTATGCTTCTTAGGGTTTTCATTTCTTTTAAACGCAGCATTCTTTTTGCTTTAGTTGTCTCTTCTCGAGCTTCAATACCGTAAGTCATGAGTGGCCCAACGCAAGTCTTGTAAATCTTGATCTTGCTGTCAATACGCATATATTTATTTGCCCATACCACCTGTCGTAAGCATCCTGCTATTCCGGTTCCATGTTGATCTGACTCCGTAGATCATTTATTGGATTGTGGTGGTCCGATAGAACCATGCCCACATACTTAAACTCGATATGTTGATCTTGGACTACGAGCTTACTTTTTATGGGTTCTCTGGTTAGGGTCATGCACTTTGATTTTCCTACTGATATGTTCATGTTTAGTTGTGCTGCTGTTAGATGTAATTTATGGAGCAGTCGTTGCAGGTCATCCTCTGTTTCTGCGATGAGAACTGCGTCATCGGCGTAGCATATTATTATTATTATTAATTTTGTTTCGGCCCATTCGATAACCGAGACCCATCGCTGACACTTCTATAATTTTGTCCATTATTAGGTTGAATAGAAATGGGCTAAGATTGTCTCCCTGTCTGATTCCTTCTGGTGTTCTTATGTTTTTTGTGTAGCTGTCTCCTGCTTTAATCTTTGTGTAGTTGCCGGTATTTAGATTTTGTATAACTTTGACGATGTTGTCGGGCGTTTCTCTCTCCTTTAGTAAGTCGATAACGTCAGTCAGACGTACTTTGTCAAATGCCTTGGTTAGGTTGACAAAACATAGTTATGCTGGCACGTTCTATTCTATTGCTTTTTCTTTTAATTGTTTGATTATGAATAAGGCATCTGTAGTGGATCTGTTTCGTCTGAAACCCTGCTGTCCTTCTCTATTTTGTATTTGTGCCTCGAGCTTACATTTTAAGATGTGTGTTAGTAGTTTCATGCTTAAATTTAAGAGAGTTATGCCTCTATAGTTCTCTGGTAGAGTTTTCTGGCCCTTTTTGTTTGAAGATGGGGATGGTAACGCTTTTATGCCAGTCGCTGGGTATTTCTAATGTACCGAGAATCTTTCCATATAATGTTGTCATCTTTGTTACGAGTTCGGGACCGGCGTATTTTATGAGTTCTTGCTAATATTGTTATCACAGTAAATAAAACAACACACTTGTCATCGAGAATATATTGTGTAATTTAATACATGGAGCTTACAGTTTCAAGCCTCCTGTATCTTCAGAATAATTTCACTGGTTGTTATCTTTGGATTTAATTTATTTTATCTGATTATATTGAAATGCATTTTACCACATGGTGTTTTAAAGCAGTGCTCTGAACGCTGTTAAATGTTCATTCCTCTTTTGATGAAATGCGAAAGAGGCAGCGAGGCCGGCGTTGTGCATCGCTTGACGGTCGAAATACGAAAGAGAGCTAGAGACCAGAAGCCCGGTCAAACGTGGCTTCGGTTCTCACGCTGAATTCAGCGTTATTATTGGTCAAATATCGTAACCGTCTTTTTCACGTGATCGTATAGTTGATTTCTATAATTGCGCGCGACGATTTCGGAATATTCTGGAGGGATAATGAATGTACGTGTTTTTAGATAATTTTTTGTCGGCGTCAGGGCCGCACTGAGTAGTGTTAAAAATCAAGGAATTTCTCAGAGAGGAATTGTACAGTTAAAAGTACTTATTTCCAACACTTATGTTTAAAGCTTTTACCTTTTTTTGTTTTAGTTCTTTAATATATTTTACTTTAGATACGTAAACTTCTTTTACTTAAAAACATTTAACTTACTTCTCTAAGTCATGTATAGAACGTAAATATTTTCACTGAGGTTAAATTACCCCACGCAAGCAAAGTCGTTGCAAATTGCTGCGCGAATAACGGAGTGTTAAGAAGAAAAAAATGTTATCCAAATTTATATGTACACCGTTTGGTAAAGGATCGGTATTAATAGGGAATATGCATGTATTATTTTAAAAATTTTATTTGATAGTTTACATCGCTTTATTATAGTGAAAACAATCTTAACCCCAAAAAACTAATTTAAAGTATTTAAAAAAAAAGTTATAAAAAGCCAACCAACACGGGCAATTTAAACGCCCGCCTTTTGGTGCGCTTGATGTGACGTAATAGTATATGACAACAAACAAACAAACAAGTGGAAAGGTTAGGCTGAAGATTATTGAAGTAGTATTGTGATTTGCTGAAAAGATATGCAAGATAAAATAAACCGTATAAATAATACGTAATTACTTTAAAGTTTTTACTCCTTTGATTTCAACAGACGAAATCGAGATTTAATGTTAAAAATGTGTCATCATAAACACATCCATTTTTGGCAAATTGCGCCTTCACGAAACCACTCTTCATTTTCCAAAAAATTTCGAGTTATTTTTTACAAAACAAATGTAATTTTATTTCTAAATATGCAATAAAATCGTAATAAAACTGACTGAATCACAAACACTTCTAAGCAAATACCAAATACCTAATCTAACTATTCAGCCTCACTCGATACTCCATGTTATTGACGTTTGACTTTTTTTTTTACATTTTACGTTACATTCGCTCTGCCCAATGACGTCGCTTATCAAATATTTTTATTTCCCACAGTATTTTTGCACATTTTAAAAATTAATTTCGTGCTCAAAAAAAGACATAGTCAAAAAAATTTATTGTGACATAATTCTTAAGTAATAATTCTTAAGTAACTAAGCAAGACGAAAGTAATGATTTTTAAAAGAAAAGAAAGCATGACCAACTGCAAGATGCTGATTAAAGGAGAAAAAGAGTGGAACAAGTAAATGAGTTTGTATACTCGGGTTCAAAGTTTACGAGAGACGGAAAGTATGACTGTGATATTAAGTGAAGGGTGTTGGCAGGGAAACAAATAAATAAGGCCCTGCGTAACTTTATGAGCAGACAGAGCGTGTCAAAAAAGGCACGTCTGGCACTACACTTAGATATGGTAGTGAATGTTGGGTTTTGCAGAAGAAGCATGAAAATAAGATCAATGCTGCGGAGATGAGTAGTCTGAAAAGTATATCCGTAGTGACTCAGTCTGATTAAGTGAAAAAGATGTAGTTACAAAGATAGATAAAGGAAGGATTGGATGGTTTGGACACGCAGAAAGGATGGATAAAGGAAGATTGACGAAACCGATTTATAAGGCCAGTGTGAATAAACAAGTCACTAGAGGTCGACCTCGGCGATCATATCTCCATCATATAGACATTGTTTTAAAGAAAGGCCAGGTCAAGAGTACCAACAACCGACGAGCATGTATGAGAGCACTGATAAAAATAGAGGAAGCAGATGTGTGTAAGAACCGTAGAAAATGAAAAGAGTGGTCTCTGCCCACCACTACAGGAAAAAGGCGTAACTATATGTATGCATGTTTTGAATACTAATACCTAAAATAAAGATATACAACATAAAGACGTACAACTTTAAAAGAGTAGAACGTTTTTAATATTTAGGCGCAGCAATCACAGTAGATAATGATATCATCGAAGAAATAAAAGGAAGAATCCAAACCACAAATCGATGTCTTTACTCTCTAAACAATCTCCCCAAGTCAAAAAACCTGACACGGATATTCAAAGTAAAAATATAAAAGAGTATTATTAGACCAATAACTACCTATGGATGTGAAACATGGACAATGACTGAAGCAAACGAAGAAAAACTCAGACGCTTCGAACGCAAGATACTAAGGAAAATCTTCGAACATCATTACGACCCCAATTCAACTTAGTATCGAATTAGAACTAATGCTGAAATCAAACGGCTATGTAATGACAGTGACATCGTCCAGGAAATAAAATCTCAACTTTTGAGATGGGCAGGCCACGTACAGAGACTCCATGAAGAAAGATTGGTGAAACTAGTATGGGAAGAGAGTCTAGCAGGTAAAAGACCTTTAGGCTGCCCCCGCATGCGATGGAGAGACAACATCCAAAACGACCTGCTGAAAATGAACGTTTCTTTTGATACAGACCTGATGGAAGATCGAGACTATTGGAAGAAAGTAGTACAGTCAGCCAAGACCCACCCTGGGTTGTAGCGCTAACCGAAGAAAAAGAAGAAGAAGAAGAAGAAGAAGAAAATAAAGAATTAAAAAACTTGTAGATTGTTTCTAATAAAAACATTACTAAACAATCATTAAATTTAAATGTAACTACTGTTAGTACGAAAGCTACTCTGTAACTTAATGGTCTTTAAGTATTTCTTGCAGTTAGTTAAAAATTAAAATAGAGGTTTTTCGCATTTGCGTCATTATTGTGTAGGTATATAATAGGATAGTATGTTTTTGTTAATTTGTTATATTAGGTATCTTTGTGAAATTGACTTGGTTAATAAGTAAAAGTATAATGCCGGTGTCCCACGAAATAGACCTCAGAGAAGTTGTGAGTCTTAATTTAAAGATTTTTTGTTTTTTTGGAATTATACCTATCAAAAAAGATTTCACTAAATCCTTTCTAATACATATTATAAGAGTTATTATAATAACAGGTATGTTAAAAAAAAAATTTTAATTTTTTATATTATTTACAAATATGAAATAGTACACGGGTTTTTATTTCTGAAATACTGATTCAACGTTATGCAATTTTAAAAAAAAATTATAACTTTTATGACCCAAATTTGAAATTCTTTAGTAATTATTGTAATAAAACACAGTGTTATTAAATTAATTATTTAAGTTTATTTTAAAGTTTTTCGAAAAGACAACACTAGATATCATTAAGAAGATAATAATTTTAAAGTTAAAGGTCAAAAAAATGAGTTTTTCGCGATTTTCAGCAAAACGGTAAGTTTTATCATAGCATTACTTAAAACAAAATCTATATATCATAAAATTATCTAAAAAAATATGTATTTATACTTTTTTTCTTAAGATTCACCGTTTTTGAGATATAACGATTCAAAAAGTTGTTAAAGTTGTAATCGTCATTATATGCACACGTTTCCACGCCACCTTTGAGGTAGTGAACTTAGCGCGTTTTTTTTAACGTGGTTTCCCCAGTAGGCCTACTCCAATGGTCTTTTGTAATTCTGTTTAATTTGAAACTATTGCAAAATAACCGATATTAGCAGAGGTTGGCAATGATAAAAGCGTTGTAAATTAAAAAAAATTGTGAAATTTATTCGTCTGATTCGTAACCTTCAAATACTTCTTCTTTTTGATCTTCTTCTTCTTCATTCAGGGTGTAATTAAATTGCGTCAATAGCGATGTATCGCATATCACCCTGCTGGAATCAAACGACCGGCCTTGACAATTTGTACATGCCAGAGAACAAAACAATCCAACTTTTTTGCAACCACATTTAGCAGATGTAAAGTTTGAACTGGTTCTAATGTATTGTTGACCAACTTTCAACCCCAGTCTGTTGGGTCTAGCTGATAACCAAGCCACATTTGAACTTGGTAATATACCCGAAAAAGATGTTGATGAGCAGCAACTGAGATTGGAGGAAGACAAGCTAATTAAACTTGTTTTTTATTTCAAGTATTTTTAAAGAAACAAGCATATAAGCAGTTCGTTTTTTTGGGAGCTCCGGACATAAAAAGAAGAAAGCGAATTCCGTTGGTGATACCTTCTTGTGGAGTTGAATTACTGTTTTAGCACATTGAACAAAATCTTTTTTTTTAAACATTTTGAAAACTGTTTTACCCCTCCTGTAAAATGCAGATGTCGTATCACAACCAGTTATTGCGTGTAAAAATAGTAATGATTTTGACACTTGATGTAGCCTCGAGGTTACACTGGCATATACAATAAGCCCAACCTACTCCTCAAACTAAAAACCAAGGTTTACATGGAATGCATTCTCCCGGTAACAACCTACGGATGCGAAACATGGGTTCTAACAAAGAAAATCCTAAATAAATTAAAGATACACCAAAGAGCAATAGAACGAAAAATTCTAGGAATAACGCTTAAAGATCATAAAACCAATGAGTGGATAGGAAATAGAACCAGGGTCGAAGATATAGTGTGGCGAATAGGTGGTCTTAAATGGAATTGGGCCGGACATGTTGCCCGAAATACAACCAATTGGAACAGAAAAACAACAAGATGGAGACATTGGCACAAAACAGAGAAAACTGGAAAAATATGAGGGAGGCCTATATCTAAAGGATAGAGGCGGCTAGAAGAGAGAAGAGATACAATAAGGGTGGGTTTCATTTTACCTGATATTCTTATAGTTATACTTATTATGTGTATTTTATATTTTATGTGTAAGTTATAATCCCCAATAGAAAATAATTTTGTCTACAACTGCTTAGCAAAGTAGCTTTTGACGCTTTCAAATTTCAACGAAAAGTTGACGTTTTCCGACAAACATCATTTTGTGACAGCTTTGCCGCTCTAGCGCGGAAATATTTCAAAAACACTTGCATCTCTTACTCATTCCTTTATCATGGAAAATAGTTATAGTGAATTATCGAACACACCTCCTGATGTAGCAGAAAGTGCAAAAAATGTAACTTTAAATCTCCTACCAGAGAAAAGAGCAAAATATGAATTTTAATAAAATAGATTCATGACCTGGTGTCAATCGAAGAAGGTCAATAAGTATTCAGAAAATGTGTTACTGGCTTGTTTTGGAGAAAAATCAAAGACTTCGAAGTCATCAACTCTGGTCCATATATTCGATGATACGAACATACTTGAATGTTAAAAATAACATTAAAATCAATAAGAATCCTATCTCATCGGATTTCTCAAAAAACAATCCGTTGGATACAAAGCGAAAAAATCCAAAACATTTACCACTGAAGATATTCACAAATATCTACGAGAAGCTACCGATAAAGAATATCTACTGAAAAAGGTAAATTTTAATTATACCTTGCACTCTTTGTAGTTTAATAAGCAGTTAGAATAGTTTCTTAATTGAATTTTGTATTTGTTTATGAAGCTATTCGGCGTTGCTATCTTTGGCACAACTTCATAGCTCGATACCATAAAGCCACACTGGTTTCAGAATTTGATTGTAGATAAGTTTCTTATTGTGCAATGACAACTTGGAATTCCTTCCAATAAGCTAATAATGTTGTCTATACTTTAGTCCAAGTTCAGTTCTTTTCTTTTTTACATGCGCTTTCAATCTGAGCTTAGTGTCAAGAGTCATACCAAGATATTTAGCATTGTTACTATATGGTACTAAGTTTTAACTGATATATAGCGGTGGTGGGTTGACTAGTCTTTTGTTGGTAAATTTGACATGGATCGATTTATTACGAAAGTTAAGCTTGACTTTCCATTGTTTAGTCCATTCAAGTATTGCATTAGTAGCTGACTGAAATTTTATACAGGACACATCATGATCTTGATCTACTGTAAGGAGTGCTGTATTGTCTGCAAATGTGGCAATTTTTACATCTTCCAGTCGTGGAATGTCGCAAGTGTACAATAAATAGAGAATAGGGCCTACCACACTACCTTGAGGTACACCCGCATTTATTTCTTTTAAGCTGGAATACGCATCTTCCATCTTCTGAAGAATCTGTCTGTAATATATGATGTCAAAAGCTCTACGTATTGTTTCGGTAGTATTCTATGAAGTTTATGCACTAGACTTGCATGCCACACTTTGTCGAAGGCCTGCAAAACGTCTAGAAAGACTGCTGAACAGACCTGTTTTTCTTCAAGAGCTCGCTCAATTACATCAGTAATTCTATGCACCTGATCAATGGTTGAGTGGTTCTGTCTAAAATCGATCTGATGGTCAGGAATTATATTGCTGTTTTCTATTAATGGTTGTAGTCTATTGAGAAGGAACTTTTCGAAGAGTTTAGTAGGAAAATAGGCCTGTAGGATGTAACATCTCCTGGTGGTTTGCCTGGCTTCGGCAACATAATAACTTCCGCGACTTTTCAGCTCGTAGGAATATGTTTCAGTCGAAAAGCTGTATTGAAAAGGTAAGTGAGCATTACTATCCCTTTTTTAGGAAACTGTTTCAGAATTTCACCCGTGATCAAATCAAATCCTGGTGCGTTTTTCGGATTCAAATTAGTTTTTATTTTATTAGCTACTTCTTTCGGAGTAAGAGGAGTAATGTTTTCTGATCTGGAGTTTCTGGCAAAATATTATCCTCGAGATATTTATTAGGTGTGAAAATGTCTGCAAGATGTTTGGCAAACAACTCAGCCTTTTGTTTGTTATCTCTGGCCCAGTTGCCGGCATTGTTTCTGATTGGTGGAATTGAAGTTATGGGCCTCTTAATTTTTTTGGTTGCCTTCCATAAGGAATAATCAGTCTTTTCATCTTCAGATAGTTTTTGTATGTATAAGTTAATTGAATCATCTGTGAGTTTTTGGATTCCTCTCTTGAGCTTTTGCGTTTTGTTGTTTAGGATCGCTTTATCTTGATTGTTGCCATCTTCTTCTTGCTTTTCTTTTCTCCCAGACTAATTTCCTGATTTCCGCGCTGGGTAATTGACTCCTTTAGTAATGTAGGTAATTTCTTTTGTGTTTTTATAAGCTATTTCTTGAATTAGTCTGGTGAATTTTTCAGCTTCTATTTCTAATTGCTCGGTTGTTCTTAAATGAACATTTAAGTTAATGTTTTCCTACAAATCTATTTTAAAGCTTTCCCAGTCTGTAGTTTTGTTCACAAGTACGGGACGAGCTTCTTTTTAATTGCCTTTTCACTTAACGTTAGGATGACTGCTGAGTGATCTGAGTTCAGGTCGAAATTTTCCTTAACTTCGAGGAAATTGGATGAAACTTTTCTTGAAAAGAACAAATCTAGCAAATCCGGTATTTTGTTAGTGTCTGTTGGCCAATATGTTGGTTTACACGAAGAATGATAATTGCTTCCTGTTTCACTGACAGCCTTCCTTAGTACTCTACCTTTGGTCGTGGTTATTCTAGCTCCCCAATCAACATGCTTGGCATTAAAATCACCACCCAAAATAAATCTTTCTCCAGGATGTTGTAGGATTATTTTATAGTCTTCTTTTTTCAGATTATATTTGGATGGACAGTATACTGCACCAACTCTTGGACGTTGTTTGGTAGATTTGATTCCAATCATGGTGAGTTGCATTTCTTGTCTTTGCAAAAGACATTCTTTATGATGATTGATGGATTCCTTGACAATTACCGCAATACCTTCCTTAGCTTGATTGTCTGGATGGATAGTATTGTACACTTTATATCCTCTAATCCTTATGTAAGATTGTCTTGTAATATGTGTTTCTGATACAAGACATATGTCGATATGTTGTGAATTTAGAAAAACTTCCAGTTTCTGCTTTTTTGTCAGAATGCCATTAGCATTCCATGTAGCAATACGTAAATCTTGCTGAGTCATGGCTTACTTAATCTTGGGAATAGCGCCAGTATATCTGACCTCTAATCTGTCAAGTCTATCATTGACTTTTTCAAGCATACTCATTATATTTTGCAGTGTATGCATCATTGATGTGTCCGGCTTGGAGGTAGAAGCAAGTTGTTCTTGCTCGTTATTAGTCACTTGTGTATATGAAACACCATTTCTTATAATATTAAGAATGTAGTTCTTTGGCTGGGTAAACGACTTTTTACTTTAAACGGAATTTTCCCTTCTCTTTTGTAGTTTCTTGGCAATAATATATCCTCTGTAGCTGGCGGGGTGAGCCTCGAAGCAGTTGGTGCATTTTGCTGGATCATTTTTAGGTTTAGTGCATGTCGTTGTTAAGTGGTTGCCAGCACATTTTAGGCATGCAGGGATGCGCTTGCAGAATTTAAATGTATGGCCAAATATTTAGCAATTTTTACATTGTGGAATGAGATTGCTTTTCCTCACTGCTTCGATTTTATTCTTGATATGGTTGATGTACTGAATATTATATATTTTGTCAATGTTCTCTGAATTTTGAAACGTTAGCATATACAGTGGCAGACGAATATATTTCTCTTTCTCATTTTTTTTTATTTTCTTAAGTTTTTGTGTCACTTTTTCGATCTTGAATCCGCTATTCTCAAGTTCTCAAGCAATATCATCTGGATCACAGCTAGGGTGTAAATTTCTCACCATGACTCGTATAGGCCTAGTAGCCTTATCTTCATATGTGTGCCATTCTATATCCGTGTTATTTATAATCTTAGTCAATTCCCTGTATTCAGCGCCAGTACTAGCATTGACTTTAATTTGGTTGTTATTTAGCATATTGGTTTTGCAATTAAGTTTGTTAATTTGTAATTTCTGTTTAACTTCTTCATAGTTTTAAACGTTGCTTAACACAATTGGTGGTGGCTTTTCCGTTTTTGGAGGTTTGACTGGTTTATAGACCGGGCTGTTATCTACCTTTTCAGGTGATTCTTCAGCCTTTCTTTTCTTATTTCTTCTGTTTTTTGCTAAGAGCCAGTCTGTTTCTCTTGTAACAAGAGTTTCTTCTTCATCTGAGTTGGCCGGGCTATAGTTTTTTCTTTCGGCCCCGTTTTGCAAGGTCCTCTGCTGATTTTTAAGTATCTCAATCTCCTGTAATGCCAGTTTTAGTTGAGACTGGATATTGCACATATCATTAATTAAAGAATTTCTCTCAAGTTCTGTTTGTTTCCATGCCGTATATAATTCCTGTTCATTTTGCGATCTCGCAAAATTTTCTTGAAATAAATTATTATTGATTTGCACCAAAGCCGTCTCATTTGCTGTTTGTGGCTGTGATAACATGCCATCATAAAATACATAACATATTACCTTGTTAAGTTATACGACCGTAGTCACAATGCACTAAATTCGACATAAGGACCCGGACTATTAAATTATTTTTAGAATTTTTATGGACATTATTCTGTTCACAAGCTTGATAACGTTATCGCTTGTAACAGCCGTCGACACGTCTTTATCGTTCGAAAGTCAAGCAATTAATTAATTGAATAATACCATGAAACTCTTGATTACTTATGTAGTCATGTTAGCCTAGGGATCTGAAGCGCAGGTAATTCAAACTGTTCGCTTTGGTTCAGTTCCGGCCAGGACAATTTTTTTTAATTTACGAGTTATTTTTCCCTCTATTTCGTTAGAAATATAAATTATTGGATTGTTAGCAATTTGGATAGCTTGTACATTTTGGATAGCTATTGACTGTTAATTTTTTATAGGTAATTCTAATTATGGGTATTGCTGGTGCCTGCAGACGCGATGAATTGGTGAAAATGAAGATCGGTGACATAGAAGAATAAGATTCTATTTTAATAGTCCGAATTCCAGATTCAAAAACGAGAATTAGCCGTATTTTTACGATTGTTAGTCATAATGTAGAAAATTCAGTTGATTATCTATCAATTTGTAAAAAATACATTGCAATCAGGAAACTTTATCAAAATAACAATAATACTCTCCAACGCCTATTTTTACTTTATCAAAAAGGTAGATGTACGAAACAAGTTGTGGGTATGAATACAATAGGAAAAATTCCTAGTGAAATTGCTAAATATTTGGATTTACCTGAGCATACTTTATATACAGGACACTGTTTTCGACGAACATCTGCTACTTTATTGGTGAATGGTGGAGGAGATCTAATACAACTAAAGAATCATGGTGGATGGAAAAGTAGTAATGTCGTAGAAGTGTAGTGTTCGTAGAATCGCCATTGGTGGAAGGTTAATAAAACGCCATCTTTTACCTTTAACTATTTTATTCTAAAAACTAGCTTTAGAAAACTGTGTAATGAAAATTGTCATAAAGACTCTCATGAAGACTACACTATATTATTAAGACTACATTATGAAGACTATACTATACTTTACTACACTGACCCGGTTACCTATGATCTAATATACATTTAGCAAATATTGCTTACCTCGCATTATTACAAATAGTCGCATATCGACAATATGATAATTGCAATCAAAATATCTAATACGAAATATTAACCTATATTACGAAAGACCTTCCATAAGTAATTTACTATTAAATCACGTATTAATAACAAACTGTGTTTATTGTTATTAAATAATCGAAATGTGTTTTAATTCAATTGTTAAATAAAGTAAATGTTAAAATTGAAACAATGATCTACAGGGTGCTTACAGAAGGTTATATAGACGAATCAATCAAAAATAAGATTGAAACCACTAAAAAAAATTTTCAAAACCACATGTATCCACATTATTCCACATCTCGTTCTATAGATTTCCAATCTTCGTAAGAATTTATGTTGGAGAAATATCCTGATGGACCATCAGGTTCGGAAATAAATATCAAAGATTGTCATAATTGCACATTCAATTTCAATATAGTGAATGATAAACTAAAGTAATTATTTACAATTAAAAACAAGTAATATTATGTACTTACTTATTTTAAATAAAGTATTTAGTGTTTTTTTCTGTCTAAAAACTGCACTTGTAGAAAATATCTTGTGTGTATTTCGAGCACAAAGTGTCATTGCCGCTCTCCAAAAATTAACTTTCTTTGCGCTCTTCATACACAAGTAGCTATTACATATATTACAGCTCCAGCAATGTATATACGTGGCATACTCATGCATATTATGACAATTACATCTTTTACAACTTTTTGAATAGATATATCTTAAAAACGGTGGCTCTTAGGAAAAAAAATGGATACATATTTTATTGATAATTTTTTTATTTACTTTTTTTTTAAGTAATTTTATAATCAAACCTACCGTTTTGATGAAAATCTCGAAAAACTCTTTTTTTTGACCTTAAACTTTGAGTAAAATTTTTTCCATACACGGGAATGATGGGGAATTTTAAAATTTTATTTATAATTATGTTTTGAATAATTTTACCAACTTTCAGCTTGTTGGGAATTTATTTACCTTCACTCTTGTTTTTTGGTCTAAATTGACCGGACTAAAACAAAACGTTAAAAAAAACCAGCGAATTGTGATTATATCAGTCCACTTATTATACCAAAGTTAAGTAAACATTTTTCCCGTGTAGAAAAAGGGAATTTACAAACCCCCGATTTCTTCACACATATTTAGTCAAAATAGAACGTGATTTGACAAAATATTTGGTAATGGTACCCATTCCAAATTAGTAATCTGGAACATTGGCTCGTGCGATATTCAAAATTAAACACAGTACTTCAACTGCTTGCATACATACAATATATAGCCACGCCTTTTTCTGCTACGGGTAGACATATTCTTTCCACTTGCTACTGTTTGTTTCTTTCACTTTCATACATGTTTGTCGATTGCTGGTACTCTTGACCTGGCCTTTTAGTCCAGTCACCTTAGGCCATATTTTACGAAGTTCTATTCAAGAGGCGCACCATCTGGCGAATTTTTAATGGGTTGTTTGGATCTACAGTAATATAGTACTGAAAAATCTTTATTACAACAATATAAAATTAAACAAACGTAAACACATTCATATCTCGGATCAAAATATTTCAATTTTTTTTTAATTGTTCGTTTTCCAAAAACGCGTCAGATATCTTTGCAACTTTGGTCGGAATTGTTAATTGTTTATGAGCAAAAATCTAAAATCGCCGAAAAACAGTATCTATTTTCAACAATTTTTTTTCCAAAATCGCTTGTGCATGATATTACGAAGCTCCTTTCATTTTCATTTGCCATTAACTGCTAAATTAACAATGTTAGCGGTTTTTTTTTCAGGGCCTTTTTTACAGAGGACGTTTTGGTGAACACATTTTATTGGAAACTTTTTTCGATAGGACGCGTTCTAAAAACATTATCTCAAAAATATCTATTTTTTAATTTTCAATAATTTTTTATTGCCAAAGTATACCCCTGCAATGGCCGAAAACACAGGACTATATTCTTGTAGGTCCAAACAAACTATAAAAAAATTGGCCAGAGGGTGCGCCTCTTGAATAGATCTTATGATAAGGTGACTTGACTATTTTTTAAAACAGCCTAGGTCGACCTCTACCGACTTACCCATTCATAGTCGCCTTATAAATCTGTTTCGTCAATCTTATTTTATCCATCCTCTCTACGTGTCAAAACCATTTAAGCATTCCTTTATCTATTCTTGTTAATACATCCTCTTTCACACCACAGCATCCCCTTATCATACTTTTCCTTAATTTATTCATCAGAGTCACTCTAGCTATAATACTTCTCAGACTTTTAATTTCCGCAGCATTGATCTTTCTTTCATGCTTCTTCTGCCAAACCTAACATTCACTACAATGCATAAGTGTAGCACTCCTCTATGCACAGCCAGTGATACCTTTTTTAATACGTTCTAGCTGCTCATAAAGCTATTCACCGCCCCATTTATTTGTTTACCTGCCAACACCCTTCGTTCAATATTACAGTCATACTTTCCGTCTCTCGAAAGTATACAAACTCATTCGTTCACGTGTTCCGTTTTTTTCTTTATTCAGCACTTCGCAGTTTGTTATGCTTTCTTCTCTTCCATACGCATGTAGAGATGTTTCTTGTCTAGAGTGGAATAGAATGAAACTCCGGGATGGCTTAAAAATGTGGTATGACTTGATACCTAACGCCATATGAAAAAGTTTAAGGAATATCTCCAGTAGGGAGGAAGGGACGTTTATGACATTAGCACTAAAAATTGTACCCCTCAAGTTTAAAGTTGACGGGTTTTGTCATTTCTTTCTAATATGTCGCATTTTTTAAATATTAAGGGTGGGTCTTGAACACAGTGTATAATAATCCATTTTAAGTTATAGAATGACTTATATTTGTTGTAATTTTGTGTTTAAATAAAATTGTGTCTATAGTATAATAGTAATATAATACGTTTTTCAGGCATACTTTATGGAGGTTTGGTGTTGTCCCAAGTAACTAACATAGTATTAAGTTTTAAGGGAGATATTCAAGAAATGGTAACTGCCATATATCTAAATGCGACTGTTATATTTTCGTCAGTAAAGGCTTTGTTCGTTTTTAGACATAGACGACAACTTCTGATTTTAATAAGTATTACTATTATTTTTCCTCCATGTTTTCATGTGTTTAACGAAGTTTCTTATCGCACGTTACAAAGACCGGGGCTGGCCAGCAAAAACTGTGCGTAACAAGAATGCGTTATTCAATATTTCTCTTCCTTGTCGCGCGTTACGAAGATCGAGGCTGGCCAGCAAAAACTGTGCGTAAAAAGAAGGCGTTAGTCGCTATCTCTTTTCCTCTAAACTTACTGCCTGCAGAGAGAGGGAGAGAGAAAGTAATCCGACAACTCACACAGCACATTTATTAATAAATAACCCGAAAACAACGCATCGAAGATCGACACATGTTGCATATAATTTTTCGAGATTTTTAGGAAGAAAAAAATAGGACCAATCTAAATTTCCAATCTGCAATCAATAGTTTCGAGTTATTAATTTTTTAATAAAAAAAGAGTCGTATGATTCAATAATAGAGTATCATTAGATAAAATTATTATTATTTAATATTAACAACCATTTTTTTTTATTAATTTTAGTTTATAAATAATTGTAAATTTATTGAATCTCATGAGATAATATTTATACATACATACATATAGCCACGCCTTCTTCCCGTAGTGGTAGGCAGAGACCACTTCCTTCCACTTGCTACGGTTCTTACACACATCTTTTGCTTCCTCTACTTTCATCAGGGCATCGGTTGTTGGTACTCTTGACCTGGCTTTTCTTCAAAACAATATTGATCTAATCGAGATATTTATACGTTTATTCTTATACGCAATTTATTTTTTTTTGCAAAATACCTTGATCAAAATTTATAAATAAAAAAAAATTGTTGAACAGTGTAAGAAACTTCGTTTCTATCGGGAAACCAATGACACCACATGGCTTGTTATTTTTTAATAGTTTTATGAACAGTATAATTTATTTATTTATTTATTAACAGCATTAATATTTTATTAGTTAGGTATTTAAAAAAGTCACATAATGTTCTTTCATTTTAAAACCAGCCAGTCCAATTAACTTTTGATTTTGCATAAATGTAAGAAAAACAAATATAACGTCGAATTTTAAATCAAGGGAAAGGTTTAAAAATGTTATTCTGCTGTTTTCAAGTGGCACCCCTTTAACATCCCTCACTCCTTCTTTAAAATGTCAAATACCAACCACTACCTTGTGATATCTACATCAAATAAAAACCCAAGAAAAATGTAAATTAGTCATTTAAACAACAATTTATTCTATCAATTTATTTTGCTAATAACAATAAATTTTGTGAAATAACATGAGACCGTAACAAAAACGACTTACGCCACTGTTAGATGGATAGATCTCTAATTAGGGATCACTAACTTACTTCTGAATACATGTCACCTTTTTTGACATTTTTTGTAATTTTGTTCCTTGTTTCAAAAATATTAGTAGTAGTATATTTAGTTAGTTATTCGTGACGTTAAATTAGCCATTATTTCTAGCTGTAGCATCTTGAGTTATTTATAAATGGTGTTTTCTTTGAAAAAACAACGGTCATCAAAACAAGTGCGCTTTAGAAACAATTCGAGTTTTTAATGAAAGGCATTCTGATAGAAATATAGGCCACCAGACCATCATAGAGTTAGTACGGAAATTTTAAACTGTATCAGTTTGCATTAAAAAAAATAATCCCAGAGTTCTCGGAGAAGCTGCACAAATTAAAGTACTGGGTCATTTTGTTATAGATCCTACCTATTCTATTTCAAAAGTATTTAAACTTACAAATATTTCTGGTTTTTCTTGGTTTTTTACCCAAAGTGTTAAAATTACATAAATTTTTTCTTTATAAAATACAAATTCATCATTAGCTTAGTGAGGAAAACTATGTACGCAGAATTGAATTTTGTGAAACAATGTCCCAAATAATACAAGAAGATGCAAATTTGGTTAAAAATATTTGTTTCAGTGATTTATCAACGTTTTATTTAAATGGCTTTGTTAACAAGCATAATTGTAGGTACTGGGATGACGAAAATCCCCACGTGTTTCGACAGGATAATACTCAGTTTCCAGCGAAGATCAATGTATGGGCTGGTATTCAAGGAAATGAGATATTTGGACCAATTTTTATTGACCAAAACCTAACGGAAAAATTTTCCCTACAATAATTCTTTTTCTTCTTTAAGTGCCATCTTCTCTTAGAAGATTGGCTATCATCATCGCTATTCTCACTTTTGATGCTGCAGCTCTAAACAACTCAATGGAAGTACAGTTGTACCATTTTCTTAGGTTTTTTAACCAGGAAATTTGTCATCTTCCTCTGCTTCATTTTCCCTGTATCTTTCCCTGCATATTATTCTGCAACAATACATATTTCTCTCCCTTCATTACGTGGCCCAGATATTGCAGCTTTCTTATTTTAATTGCGTTCAATATTTCCTTTTCGTTTCTCATTCTTCCCAGTACCTCATCATTTGTTACCATATTAACCCAACTTATTTTTAAGATCCTTCTATATGACCACACCTCAAATGCTTCCAGTCGATCACTTATATTCTTAACGTCCAGGATTCCATCCCATACAGCAACACCGAGAAAACATAGCAAATCAATATTCTGACATTAAGTTCTAAGTTAGTTAAGATCTCCACTGCTTAACACATTTCTTATTCTGTAAAATATGGTTCTGCCTTGCCCAATTATTGATTTAATTTTTTTAGTGTACTCATTACCTTCATTATTTGTACTTACTGACTTTCTCTACTAGTTCTTCGTTGATCCATAGGTTTTTCCGTTACTGAACTGATTTTGTAATGGTCATTTATTTGGTCTTTTTGATATTTAGGGTAAGTCTGCTCTTCTGGCTGCTCGTCACTACTTGATTAACCAATTAATAAATTATTAGAGAAAATGAAATTGTTCCACTTATTACTCAGTCACTAGAAACACAAGTTGATAAACAGGGAAATATGGTACTAGATAAACAGAATATATACCTTCAACTGGACGGAGCTACAAAGCAACTCCCAAATACATTGAAGAGTTAAAACTTGGAATAAC
This sequence comes from Agelastica alni, assembly GCA_950111635.1. Classification (NCBI taxonomy): domain Eukaryota; kingdom Metazoa; phylum Arthropoda; class Insecta; order Coleoptera; family Chrysomelidae; genus Agelastica; species Agelastica alni. The sequence continues at coordinate 3,076,479 of OX467714.1, forward strand.
TAAAGAATATGGACGCATTACTAGTGAAACTCTGCAAAGAGTTTAAAAATAATTTAAAAATAGGTTATATTATTGCCGATGAAATAACGAAACACACTTTAAACAGTTACTGTAAATACATTTAAGGAGCTGTTTGTAATTAACTTCATTTTAGTTTTTGTATTAATTTCCTATGTTTAATGTTATCTGCAAAATAAATGATGACGTTGTGATAGATATTCTTCTGGATCTCTTTAACAACATTTATGATAGTGGAGAAATCCCCAAGAAATGGTTGACATCTACTTTTGAGAAAAGAAACCACCCAAGAGAATGCTTAGACTACCGGACCATTGCACTCATGAGTCACACCTTAAAGCTGTTTTTAAAGATCATCCATAAAAGAATATACAGAAAACTTGAGGAGGACATGAGCAACACGCAGTTTGGATTCCGCGAAGGACTTGGAACAAGAGAGGCACTCTTTGGGATAAACTTTCTTTTCCAGCGCTGTCTCGATATGAACCAAGAGGTGTTTGCATGTTACATTGATTTTGAGAAAGCTTTTGACAAAGTGAAACATGACAAGTTACATCAGCTACTCGTCAGTAAAAACATTGATTTGGACGATGTGAGAATAATTAGCATACTGGGGCCAAAGAGCGAATACAAAGGTAGAAAACTAGTCAATAGAGGAAATCGAAATCCGTCGTGGTGTAAGACAAGGATGCATCCTATCGCCAATACTATTCAACCTGTATAGCGAAGCAATTTTTAAAGAAACCTTGGAAGAAGAATCGGTAGGGATAGTTATTAACGGAGAAATTATAAATAATATGCGATATGCTGATGACACCGTTAACGAGCAATCAAAGAGACATACAACATCTTCTAGACAAATTAAATGATCGATGTAACGAATACGGTCAAAAGATAAATCTTAAAAAACCAAGTTAATGGTAGTTACAAAGTTCCCCCAAAATCACAACCATGTAAACGTGTCAGTAGCAGACATCTTAATAGAGAATGTGCAGTCATACAAATGCCTGGGAGCCTGGATAGAACAATCAGGTGACCAAACAAGAGAAATAAGAACGAGAATAGAGATGGCCAGGTCTACATTTACGAAAATGAAAAAGTTGTTCACCAATCGAGATATCAAGATTGGACTTAGGATTAGGATGCTGCGTTGTTACGTGTTTTCCGCGCTTTTGTACGGAGTGGAGGCATGGACTCTCAAGAAGAATCACACAGACAAACTACAAGCCTTCGAGATGTGGTGCTACCGTAGAATGTGACGTATTCCCTGGACCGAAAAGATCTCTAATATGGAAGTCCTAATTCGGATGAATAAGGAATGTGAAGTAATTAACACCATAAAAAAGAGAAAGCTTCAATATCTAGGTCATATACTGAGCGGACCCAAATACGCACTTCTCCAGGTGATAGTTCAGGGAAAGATTGTAGCAATGTTGAACTCTTCCGAGCTGCAGTCAATAAGGTCCGGATAGCTGTGATGATAGCAAACCTCTGATAGGAGATGCACTATAAGATGAAGAAGCAAAATAAATCGATAGAATAAATTGTTGTTTAATTGGCTGATTTGCATTTTTCTTGGGTTTTCATTTTATGTATCGCAAGGTAGGGGTTGGTATTTGACATTCTAAAGAAGAGGTGTGGGATATTAAAGGGGTGCCACTTGGAAACAGCAGAATAACATTTTTTAACCTCCCGCTTGATTTAAAATTTGACGTGTTTTTTGTTTTTCTTACATTTACGCAAAATCAAAAGTTATTTGGACTGGCTGGTTTTGAAATGAAAGCACCAGACAAATTACAATTATCAGCTATAAGAAGAAAATTTAAAAAAATATATATTATTCATATTAAAGTAATATAAAAAACAATTATTTTTAACGGGGGATAATTTGCAGAATGTATTTTTATACATTAATTAGCAGCTATTGTACCAATCTCTCTTTTTTTTTAAGATTCTCTCAATAGAAGTGAATTTAAACCAAGAAATCGTCGACAACATGACATTTTGATTGAACACATCAAAATGGCAAAGCTAGTAACAATAGTGTTACTGACCATAAGCAATGCAACTTGCGTTGGTTGGGGCATTTATCCGTTTACCATTAAAGATGGTCCCTTTTTGCCTTTAGCTGCCTACATTCCTTTTAATGTTGATAATACTTTAGTTTTTGCATGTACCTATATAAGTGAAGTAATTGGAGTTATAGTTAGTGCATTTTGCTGTCTCGGTACTGATTCGTTAATTTCAGGTAAGTATAATTACAAGTTTTGTTCTAAAATAACATAATCTGATGTAAAAAGACATGAGTTAATTATAAATACACTAATGTAAATATGCTTGTCAATTTTATCAGTATAAATGCTATTAAGTTTTAATGCTAAGTAATACGCTATCTGGCGGAATAAACTCGAATCAATATCACGTGACCAGCAAGTTTGATTGCTTTGTGTTTATATACCCTGAAGCTTGCATTTGTGTGAAGATTATAGTTGTTTAACAGTGACTAATAATTTGTTAACAGTAAAAATGATCGGCAGAGCAAATTGTTGTGTACCTGGATGTAACTCAGTGTGTAAAAACCCCCAATTTGACTTTCATTATTTCCCAAATGAGGGTCAAAGAGTTGAGCATATTAGAGAATCGGGAATGGTGACTATGGTTGATAGAAAGAATCTGTGGAAGATTAAACTGAATATAGGAAAGAGAGTTACCAAAAACATGAGAGTTTGTTCTAAACATTTTTTTGAGAAAGATTTCATAACTCCTAGTGATTGTAAATATTTTGTTTTCTATATTTTATGTGGTTAATAGAATTACCTATCAATTTGTCAGGGGCTATTAAAAACTTTAACTAAAAATCAATGCTATACCAAGTAAAAACTTACCTGTGTCCAGTATTATAACAAAGTCCAAAAGTCTGAAAATAGAAGAGGAAAAGAAAAGATATGAAAAACTCATTGAAAGAAGACAGGCAAGTTCTCTTGTTGGTTATTTTTTTTGAAGTCATAAGTAAATATTTCATATTTGTCCATTTAAACCTTTTTTTAAGACCAATATTAACTGAAATAGCTATTGAGTAAAATATAAACAATCACCCGGTACATATTGAGAGAGCAAATCAACGTATCAAAGTTTTCAAAATTTTGAATGAATCTTTCAAGCCCCATTTTAACAGACAAGTTTTTATGCTGATATTTCCCATCATTGAGATAAATTGTATATAATTTGCAATGTAGGTGAAAGCAATATTTACTGTTCACTGATTTTTTATAGTTCGACATTTGTCCGCATGTCGCCTCGATCTTAAAACGTGATACCAATAGACGCTGACTATTCAGCATGATGAATTATATCAAGCAGCCTGTGCATTTGACAGTACTTTAAATAAATACATCTTAAACGTCAAATTAAATTCTTTGTAAATAAATCAGTTTGGTGAAACCAAAAATAAAGAAATAGATAGTGTAATCCAGTCTACAATCCCTCATAATACAGTGAAAAGTAAAAATAGCGTATGGAGGGAGTTTGTCAAATTTTACGAGCATCGTAAATATTGTAACGGATTACGACCAACGGGGACCGTCACTGTCCGATTATTATTTGCCTTGAAGCAGTGGCGCGTCGATCACAATAAAAAAAATGTTTGATTCTTGGTAGGTAACAACAAACACCCCACATTTTAGCTGTTGATTTATAGCCGCGGGTGGTAAGAATATTCGCGTTAATATCAGAAAGAACGAAAAAGAATTCTCGGTATTGTAACAATATGAGTTAAATGAGTCGACACCATTCACAAAACTGAATGATATTTTAAAATATTGGGCCCGAAATATAAAAAAAGAAAATGGAAAAGATTATAAAGACTGTAAAGAATATGTGGAATTCTACAGCTAAAACTCTTCAAGAATTGTATTGTATTTCAAGAAGTATAACATAAAAAAAGATCCATTTCAAGCGTATTAATTCAAAAGTTCTCGAGACTCACGTAATGCCAAGAGACAGGAACTGCAGGAACATCAGGAAAAACGGAAACTGAGTTCGACGGCCTTTAGTATGGAAAATATGTTTGCTATTATTGACAATTGCGATGAAAAAATTCTAGATGGACTTTCTCTACTTGGCTTCAGTAGAATTAGCATGGCGTAGGGGCGAAGGTTGTTTAACTTTGATTAAACATTTTAAATTTGAAATTTAATTAAACCTTACTTGCAGATGGATACACAACATCACCAGAGTATTTTGATGAATGTGAAGCTTCTACGGTTAATACTGCCAGTTCTGCAAAAGCTAAATAAATGTCACAAATAACGCATGATGGAAATGTCACATACAATAATTGTGTTTTCAATTTCAATTGATAATTTATAAAGCTTTAAAGCTGGTGCTGGTATCTGTTATAGCTCATTTCACCAATATACGACGGTATCGGATTAGTCACCGAGGCATCGACTTAACGTGCGCACTATATTGAGAGGTACATTAGTGAATTCTCCTAAGATTTAAACCCAAAATTTTTTATTATTTATTTTTATGCTTTTGTTGAGACGTTTTATTATTATTTTTTGCTTTATTGTGAACAGAAATCGTTGATGTAGCTTTTGATGAGTTTTTTGGTTACAAATAGGCACATATTTAATTATGTTAAAAGGGAATGCAACAAAAATAAATTATCGGCACAAATTTAATAAATATGTTTAAGCATGTAGTACTGACGGTATTATCAAGCATCAGATTTATAGTCATCATAATCGGAATCACTGTCATCGCTATCCTCATTCGGATTATAAATGATAACAGCATTAACTGCTTCGATGCGGTTTTAACGAACCCACCATTCCTCTATTAAATTTTCACATTTTGGGACATATTTTTCCCAAATTTCAGAAGTGGCAGTATTAAGTGCTCGTTGCCAAGTTTCCAAAATAGCCTTATTACTGTAACCATTAGATCCAATGTGATTGTCATAATAAGTTTTGCATATTCCCCAAATATACTCAATGGGACTAAATACGCAATGATAAGGTGGAAGTTTTAGCACACGATGTCAATAACTGAGTATAACTTGATCCACTTTGTAAATTTTTTCTCTTTCGTGCCTTTTAGCTATTGATAATAATTCCGGCTTGAAGCAATACTGTGGAAATGAAATATTTTCGTTCGTTAACCATTCTTTTATTTTCTGTACTTTCCAGGGGTTTTTTGGTTGTTTATTTAAAATTTCCAAATGGTACGGAGCATTATTTAATACAATGACAGATGGTTCATGTAACGATGGTAATAGTTTCTCTTTTAACTATTTCACAAACATCTCTGTATCCATATTGTCATGATAATTGGCCGATTTTGATTTTGACGAAAATAAAAGATCCGCCCCATCAACAAAGCCATGCTTTCCACCTGCATGCACAATAATGTGTCTTTTTTACACTTTTTAAAACTAAGATTAACTTTGTTTCACCAATACCCATCGCTTTACACACATGCTTACGTATAGATAAAACTTGTAGCAAGTGACCTCATTGTCCTTTTCCGCAGTAAAATAAGCGTGTACATATTAATGCATCTACATCTAAAATACGTCGCGGCATTTTCGTGGTCTATTAGATATACATACACTACTTGTAATTACAATCGGTACTATACGATTTTAATGTAGGTAGGTAGGTAGGTATCATGTGAGTGGGGCTTTGTCGCCCCTCCACTGCGACCTTTAGTAGGTCTATTGTGGCTCACCTCCAGAGGTTACAATTTACCGCACAATCCAGCCCTTCTCACAAAGTTCATGGTTGTATAGGGTGAGATTTTTTTAAAATCGGTAGGTTCTAGTTTGGTGTAAACAAACATGTTGAACCTTATTCTTGTCAGGCGGGGACATGAACATAGTATATGTTCAGCAGTTTCGTCTTCCACGTAGCAAAACCAACAGTCTGTTTGTTGGTTTAGACCTATCCTTCCAATGTGATATCTTAGACGATAGTGTCCTGTAAGCAGTCCCGTTGGAATTCGCAGGTCATTTCTGCTCCATTCTAGGATCTGCATAGTTGTGTTTCTCAATGGTTTAAGTAGAAACGCCTTCGAGTGAGTCAACCCTGGCATATTGGACCACTTTTAATGTAGGTACTCACTATAATGATTACCCAGGATTACCTATTACTTTTCTATAAATCTAACAAAATGAATTAACAAGCCAAATTAAAGCATAATAATAGCTTAGTTAATTAGTAAAATTTGTTTGGATTACTTACCTACCTCTCTTATTATGTACAATAAATAAAGTCATTAAGAACAAATTTGGTTGCAAAATTAACCATGCCAACAAATAAAAAATTGTCCCTTAATTTCCAAACAAGAAGTCCCTTGTAAAATAAAATCCGTTCCCTACGAAATTTGTTTAAAAATATTAGGAGAATTTACTTTCGTATTTTTTAAATGTACAGCTGAATACTGGTTATCGAGTTTCTAACGATAATCCGTTACCACCATATATTCGTGAAATATGCTATACATTACCCTTGATTATTACTCTTATTGTGCATTTTTATACAAAGTGGACCAAAAGTCTAAAAACGGACATTTATCTCGTAAAATTTGGGATAAGCATATTTTGGATTGCGGAGATTCTAAATTTGACATTTGCAATGTTGTTAGATTTGCCGTTTCTCTGATATTATTAGTCACTTTGGTTTTTTAAATAAATCACACTGTATATTCAGTCATTATTGGACTCTCCTTTTTATTACGAGTTCAGCCATATGTAACACTTATGATTCTATGTAGTCTTAAATAAATAAAACAGAAGTGTGGCACCGCCTAATTGTCTCAAAAATTTTTTTAATACAAACTATTTTCAACTACATTTAAACGTAACAATTGAAAGATAACATTTTTAACATAATAATTACTTAATTAAGTGTTCAAAATGTGCTCAGATAATTGTCCGTTTCCAGACTTTTGGTCCACTCTGTATATGTTTGAAGCAGTAATATTATTGCATATCACGTAGTATGTGGTTTTATTATTTATTGATTAAAATATAACTTTAATTGTTATCTATTTGCTTCTAGGATTAATGATTGCAATTTGTGCACAGCTTACAATATTAAATGATGCCTTAATTAATCTACGCGAATATTCAGAATCAGAAATTAATAAAAATAAAAAATTAAATGAAACAAATAACAATTTATTGGATAAAGCCATGTTAAGAAATCTAATAAAATGTGTCAAACAACATCAATGCATATTAAGGTACGTATTTAACTAAACCAGCTTCTTCGATAAAGACATATTATATTTCCAATATCATTTACTTTATGAGTTTATTCTCTTTTTAGAAAGTTAGGCCTGTTATTATTATCGTTAGGGACAACTTCCGATGAAATTAATCGGAGTAGAATAAAACGTCATCAAAAACACACGACGGTTGCTTGAAAATAAACAAAGTACGCGCGAAATTTTTAATCGGGAATATGTAATCATGTAGAAGGGGATTATAGGTGTGTTTTAGTTTTAGTAGTCGTATAAGTGCGTAGGTGTACGAGTGATTTTTATTGTTGTTATATTTTTCTATTTAAAATACAAATTTAAAATTGGTAGACCAAAAAATAAGAATTACCCCGTAAAAACAAAGGAAGTAATTGCTAATGTAATTAAATTTATAAAAATAGAGGTAAAACATGGCTCGAAGGTTGGCGACTGCAAACGAGGCCACTCTTACATGGGTTCCTGGGCACAAAGGGATAAATGGCAATGAGGTATCCGATGAACTGGCAAGATATGGGACCCTGGTGGAAACAAAAAGCCAGTGGATCCAAGTGATCTAAATGAGACAGGGCGAGGTAAAACATGGCTCGCAAGTTCCAATTGATAACTATCGTCACAGGGTTTTGGTTGTGGCAAAAATATCGAGAAATGTGTTTTACAGTATCCACGATAAGGCTTAAAAAGTAAAGACCTTGTATTTCATCTCCGAAAACAACTAACGAAAGCCATTGCCCCAAAAGTTTTATTACAGAAGGACAGAGACAAAGAATTAAAGACATTTAAAAAATCGGGAAAATCATTTAAAAATTCTTACAGTATAGGAAAAAGGTTAATAATAGTGCACGCCGGAGGAGAAATGGGATTTGTAGACAATTGTCTTCTAATATTTAAATCTGGCCAAAAAAGTGGTGATAATTATTATGATTTGGATTTAGATAATTTATTTAGGTGGGTAAGAACACAGTTGGTTCTAAATATTAGACTAAACAGCGTTTTGGTTGTGGATAATGCTAGTTACCACAACGAGAGTAATTTTTTATTTTGTCACCGCTGAAAAGAGCAACTACTAATGAACTCTAAACAATCATTTTGTTCTTTTTCTTTAAAAATTAAGGTCTACTAGCAAAAGTTAATTTTGATGTATTTTAAATGTTTTTATCCCAGAATGCTTTTTAGGGACTTGCAAGAATACAAATTTGCAAAAAAGATTGCTAACTTTTCTTTTGTTCAATTTTAGTAATCCAACCCATAGAATTTTTTTTGTAATTTTGACGATAAAATCTATAGTTTAAAAAAAATGCTCGTTGCTTCTTCATTGCATGTGAGTTCCTTATTCATGGTAGATATAGGTAGTAGTTTTGCAATAAACAATGCAACAAACACTTATTCAATTACGATAAAAGTACACCACAATCAGGAAGTGATGAATAAATAACACTCCAGAAATAGACATACACCGTAACCCTTTCATAATCATGATTTATTTTTTATTATAATTAAAAGTCATTAGTAAAATCAATGGCAAAATAAGTAGTGAGATATGTTAGATACCTACTTACTACGCCGGTAAATTAATTAAAGACCATCAGCAAGTGTAATAATTTTAAATATTTTTTTATCTAAAACACTTGCTTTTATGTTTTGCATGTATTTTCATTATATAACAAGGTACAGAAGAATAAATATTCAGATGTAAATCGAAATAATTACTCTCGGGCAAGTTTTAATTGAAATAAAATAATAAGTGAAAAATTGAGTAGATTGTAGTTTGTAGAGGGAGTCGTGAAGGCTATGCAGCCTCTCAAGCACTTTGACCTATCAGATCTTTTGTGCATAACCCTTAATTTATTAGAGGCCCGGGATTCCGAGACTTACGTACAAAGTTTATCAGTTTCCTGGGAGCTAAGTTCCTAATATCGGAGGGTTTTGAAAAGGCCCCTTCCAGAAATTTGAGCCTCTTGCAGAAAAGCGCTGGACTCTCTGTTTTGCCCATTGTTTTTAGGTAATACCTAAGAGGGCAGTGTCCAGTGAGGAGTCCCGTCACCAGTTTCAAGTCTTTATTGACCCACTCGAGAAGCTGTTTAGCTTTCCTTGGCAAAAGGCTTACTTGCCTTTTCGCTTGTCTTTGTCCTGGCACTTTATGCCAGTGAGATTTTGTTTCATCTGTTTCCCAGCGTCGAACCTCTTCTTTTAAGTGGGTTTTGGAGAGTTCACAGAAGAGTTCTGGTTTGGAAAATTGTGTATTTGCTACTTCCTTGGTAAGGCAGTCTGCTTTCTCGTTACCTCTTACTCCTTTGTGACCTGAAACCCACATCAAAGTAACCTGGTTGTTTGCTGCCAGTTGTCTCAGGGATTGTTTACAGTCTCAATTTAGCTTGGACTTCAGAGCTTTTAGTGCTGCTTAACTATTTGATAAAATATAGATTTCTGCCCTTCAGGTGTTTCTTTTGATGCACTCCTGGGCACATATCTCTATGACATGTAATTCTGCGTGATGTTTGGGGTGGGGCCAAGTGGTTTTGGGAGCTTAAAATTCGACCCTGTAACGCCCACTCCAACTCTTTCATCCATCTTGGATCCATCAGTGTACCACGCTAAAGTATCCCTTCTAAGTTGAGGTCCGTTCTCTGTGCAAACTGGGTGGTTGTTTATGACCACTTCAAACCGCAATTCTAAGTCGTACCTAACAGACATAATATCTGTCGGCTTAGACATGGATTCTAGGGAAATATATTACAAAATCTTCAAATGTGTAATCCGATTTTCTTCTTTAAGATTTATTGTCTGGCTCAGTCTAAAGGCACTAATTGCTGCCTCTTTCATTACACATAAGTGCAATGGTAAAAGGTTCAATTACCTCTACGGCTGCAGTAGGGCACGTGAGTGTTGCCCCTGTGATTTCCAGACAAGTTAGCCGCTGCACTTTCTGCAGCTTGACTTGTGCCGAAATTTGTTGCATTTTTGGCCACCATATCAATGAGGCATAGGTGACCATAAGTTTAATGATCGTTTGGTATGACCAGTAGATTATTTTTGGTTTCAGACCCCATGTCTTGCTTAAGACTTAAGACTTCTTTCCCAAAACGTTTTAATTGAATTTTTCAGTGATTTATTACAAAAAAATGGAAATCCTCGACTTTTTGCAATTATTTATATTACACACTTTCTTTTAATGACACTGTTGGATTTGATGATTCTGTTTTAAGCATAAAAAACAAATTCTCTTCGATTTTACCAATTTCCATGGGTCGTCTATTGAATATTGAATATTGAATCTTCAGACTAGGAGAAAGTTTATTCACCGTTTTATTTAGAATTTGAATGTTAAAGAGTTGTCCATTGTGGTCCATTCGATGGTTGCTACTTAATTCAATACTTTATTGGAAAAATCAATCAAATATTTAAATTGATATTCCTTTATTTATGGTACCTGGTTGATTTTCTTAACGATATATTTTATTCTACCGAATCTTCTTTCCAGTACAAATAATATCTAACCGATAATTAGGAAAATTCAAAAGATGCTCCACACTTTTCTTGGATTTACCTCGTAAACAAAGTTGGAGTCTGTTCGTATTTTCCTATTTCGAATATTTACACAGATCAGTAGTTTCTCTGAATTGGGTGATATAACTTGGCAATCCATTGGATCTATAGCAAAAAGTCTTTTGAACTGGATTGCCTCATAAAAAAATTGTTTAGTTTTGATACGTTCTTCCTTTGTGTGAATATCTTTTTCATTTTCACTGGTACTATGCTCAACTTTTCTAACCATTCTTTGACCTTTTGGGGCTCGGTTTTGTCTAATGTATGTTTACTTCTGATTTCTGTGTTTTTATCACTTTAATTCTTTAAATGTTCATTTTCAGTTCGTATTTAAGTTTCTTCTCTAGTTTCAATTTTTCTAGTACCAAAAGTCTTTTTGTGCTCTTTGATTCTTTAGATACATTGTTTATGGTTTTTTGGATTAATCTAGTCTTCTCTTTGCATGTTTTAGAATCTGTTAATACCTTTTGAGTCACGATATCTATAGGCTTCTTTCCACTACTGCTTCTGACTGCTTTCCACTTTTGGTAGACATGATAAATTTCACGGCTCGAAGGACCAAATGTTTCGGACTTGGGCTGGATTGGCAAATAATCCTAGGCAAGAATTCGAGGACTTTTACTTCCCGCAAAATATAAATAGTTATAATTAATAAAACGAAAGGCAGAACAATTCCTATGGCATATTTTTATAATATAGAAAATAAAGAGAAAAAACATGAAACATGTCTTTGCCATCTTCGTCATGACCCTGCATACTTGTGAAAAGTTCTAGCGTGACGTCAGCTAGTGCCGTTTGTCCCACTTCAATCCAATAATTACAAAGTTAGAGATACTGATGCATTTTTTTTGGCATCGTTTTCGTTAAGACCCTGTATAATCAACGATATGAGGATATTATTAATAATTATATATGCCCCCTTTTCGACGTAAGACTTTGTCTTCGTCACGACTCCTGTATAATCAAAGATACGAGGATATTTTTAATAATTATACACCATCTTCGACGTACGACTTTGACCGAGTTCGAGTCATATGAAAAAAATATTTCGAAATAATTGGAAACACATTATTTAGATATTATGTAAAAAAGCAATTATGTATCGTCACCGACTCCTCGGCTCCACGGTCCAGAACGTGCAGTTTTGCTCACTTGTGAAATATTAAGAATGGCACCAATGAAACAGCTTACAATTTGCAGATGATCAGGTAGTTTTGGCAGGAGACTGAGAAGACCTTGAATACACGACCCGCAAACTAAAAGAAACTTATGAGGAATGGGGCCTCACTAAGAACATCCAAAAAACTAAACTAAACATGTAAAGATTACAAATATTTAGAAATAGAATTCGATAAAACAGGAAAAGATGAGAAAGAAATAAGAGCAAGAATAATACAGGCAAGGAAGGCAATTGGATGTCTAAATGGAATTCTCTGGAGGAAACAAATAACCAGACAGAGAAAATACAACATATACAACACAATAATTAAAAGTAGCATAGTCTATGGTTCATAAACATGGATAATGACCGAAAGGAATAAAAGAATGCTAGAAGCTACAGAAATGGATGCACTTAGACGAGCAGCAAGAATTTCCCGTGCAGATAGAGTGAGAAACGAAGACATCCGACAAAAAATGGGACTGGAGGATACGATCATTAAGGATATCGAACAAAGACAACTCTCTTGGTATGGACATGTGCAGCGTATGGTGGACTATAGATTACCAAAACAAGCAATGGAATGGATCCCCATCACAAAAAGAAAAGAGGAAGACCCAAAATAACATGGAGCGAGGGGATAAAGAAAGCTATGAGTGTAAGAAACCTACAGGAGGTTTAATGAGAACGAAGAAAATGGCTTCTAGATATCGGACAACGTCGTTGTACGATCTAAACCGATATATATATATATATATATATATATATATATATATATATATATATATATATATATATATATATATATATATATATATATATATATATTATAAATTTATTGCTGTTCGTTTGTCTTGCTAAGACTCAGAACGGCTGAACCGATTTTGGTTTTAAAATGTTTGTCGTAGTTCAGGGAAGGTTTAAAAGGTGAGAAAATATAGTAAAACTACGAGCAAGAAAGTAAAAACAACAATTTCATTTTCCCATATAAACTATTCTACCTACTTTCCTGTCAAACAATTGACGTTCATTTCAGTTGTCTGTCGAACGTCAGACGAAAGGTTATAAAGTTACCTGTCATTCTGTCACTATTATACCGTTAATAAAATCTTTTATCATCAGTTTGCCTGTAAGGTTGTAAAGTTAATCTATCATTTGTAACCATTGACAAATATTTATAGGTGCGTTCAGAAATTTATTTGAAAGAGTAACTTAGAAAGAGTTATTAAGCTACATAAAAGTCTTTATTGTGCTATTTCACACACTCAATATCTGTTTTGTTGGAATGCCAAACAGTTCTATTTCAAAAATAATGTATTCGGATTATCACGTATTTAGATTTTAAAAATCCAAAAAAGTGTCAGTTGGTTGTCGAATCTATATATACAAAAATGAATTGCCGTGCCTTAGTCTCGCTAGAACTCAAAAGGGCTTGACCGATTTGAATGATTTTTTTTTGTTTTGTTCGATTTATAATAATAATAATATAATCTTTATTCAGTACAAATTATATGATATTCTGAAATGGCGAAGTTCATCTCTTGCTGGAAGCAAGATGATGGTCTTCCACTCAACCAATAATAAAGTGGTGGTTTAAAAAGAAAAATAAGAAGAACTCTTAACATTTATCATATTCCTAATATTTTCTTCACAGGGACATTCTTGTCTGTCTTAATTTTTTTCTTTTTTTTTGAGATTAAACTTATTTTGAGGTTATGTTAAATGCAAGACAGGTTTTAAATTTATACGATTGGTGTAGAATTTCTTTATCTCTGCACCGGTGGGTGACTGGGTTTCGTCAGTCTGTTGTGAACTTAAAAGATGGGACTGTATTTGTGGCTGTATTTTTTCTGTCCTTGAGGATTGGACTGTCGACTCCATTATGGACCCAAAAACAGCAAAACAAACACTGCGCCGCCGCGAGGCACTGGTCCGAAAAAGACAGGCAGTTCCCGGGACCTAGAACCACGCTGCACCCAATCCACAAGTTTGTAAAAGTTCTGTACTGGGTGGGAACAATGTAGTCACCCAAGAACCGCCCATTCCCCCCAGCACACCGCTGCAGCACAGCAAGCGCTCCACCGCCCCCGGATCCCCGCAGGCCAGACCTCCATTATACAGTATTAGCTGATTCCTGTTCAACGGTAACAATTCTGCCGTCCTTTTATGGCACGGTCCTTTGATGTATTATTTCCCGTGTTTTTTTTCCTGGTATACGTTTCCAGTAGTTTTTGTGTTTTTGCGAACCTCTTCTTGCAAGTTCGTGTACTTCCTCATTACCTGCAACTTCCTGGCGTCCTGGAACCCGTATTAGTTTGACGTGATTACGGTCTACCAGCGTTCTCAGTTCTTCTTTGCAGTCAACGAGTATGGGGAAAGGGGTGGTCTGGGCCCTGAGGTGCCCCCTGCACAGGACTAAGGCTGTCTACTACAGGATTTCGCCCGGTTTCCTGTAGGCTCCGTTAGCGATGGTGCTTCCCTACCGCCATGTATCCATCAGCACGGGTCGCATAACACTTTTAGTCGCCTTTTACGACAGGCAGACCATACCTGGGATCTATTCTATTTTCCTCGTATCCCCAGAGGATTGTCTGACTCTTGATCACCGATAAACTTGTGGTCAGGTATTGCTTCGGATTTTAATGAGAATATTACAGTCTTTTCGAAGCCTTTTATAGCATTCCCAACAGTGGCAGCATGGTTCAAAGCCTGTTTTAAAAGTCCTACAAAAGCAACTTTTCTGATTCCTTGATTTTGATGTGAATGTTGCTATGATGTGCCAATTATCTACTCTGAAATAAATATATTAATTAAATTAATAAACTTAAACATGTAATAATTCAGTTTAAAATAATAATCCCATTCACCCTGATGACTTGATCCGATTACCTTAGAGGGAATTTTTAATATAAATATTTTAGGCGTTAACCTCTAAAATCATGTTACGAAAAATGTTTAAAGTTACTTTTTTAAAACTAATATTCAAAAACCTAATAAAAACTTATTAAAAATAATTTATTGTTCAAAAACTAATGGATCCTCAAAGGAACGTGTCATAAAAGGACGACAGAACTGGTAGCAATGAACAGGAATCAGCTAAAAATCACTACGGGACTCTTGACCAGTCACGCACCAGTAAAGAAGCACCTAAACAAAATGGGACTGTATAATGGAGACCTGACCTGCAGATTGTGCGGTAAGGATACCTCCACTTTCTCCTTCCAGGGCGATCTAAAAGACAATATACAGCCCTGGTGAACTCCTTTACATACATTGAAGGTATATGTGGATAGGTTTTTGTTAACTCTCATCTCCGCGATTTGGTTCCAATATTGTATGATTCTAATGTCTTGGCGTCTATTTCTGTCTCGAGCAGTCTATTTAGGAGAATATCATGTTTAACGTTGTCAAAAGCTTTCTGATAATCTATGAAGCATACTAAGATATCTTGGCGTTAATTATAACACTTACTAGTTAACATAAATTGTATAGTTAAGTTTATAAATAAATGTGTTAAATATAAATTCGAACACTAAGTGTGTCTTTCAGGTAAAACTTTACAATATTGTTATTATTTGTCACCTTTTTTTAGATTTGGGCACGAATTAGAAGATATCTTCAATATAGCCACATTTGGTCAATTCGTTTTGAGTGTAATAATTCTGTGTACAACATTGTTTAAATTATCAACTGTAAGTATTATTACATGCACATTAACAAAATTTTTGAAAGACGCATATTAAATTAGTACTAGATGAAGAGGATTCGCTAAATCATTTAAAGTTAATGAATAAAAGTAATAAACGTTTCACACGTGTGCAATAAAGTTTTGGAACGCGTTTAAACAATTAGAGACTAATGGTACCTACCAAAAATGTTGGAGAATAATAGAATTTATTTAATACATTAACAAAAGAGAATAACATTTTTTTAAAACAATTTAAAGTAAATTAAAACTGATATTCTTCTTTTTTAATATTATAATTTTTAATCATTAAGAGAAAAAGTTCGCAGCAGGACTACCGAGGTATTAATTTACTCAGCATAGTCGGCAAGCTGTACGCAAAGATATTGATCAAAAGAGTAACGAATAAAACTGAGAAGATGATATGGGATGTGCAAGCATGATTTAGAAGAGAAAGAGATGTATGGATTAGGTCTTTTCATTACGAGGTATAGTCGAAAAATTCTTGGCTAGAAGTCAGAAGGTCTATTGCGCTATTATAGACTTGGAAAAGGCCTATGACAGAGCGGTGAGGAGTGAATTGTGGTCGACATTGTCCATGATGGGGTGAGCGGTAGTTTAATACGAGCACTGAAGTCACTTTATGATTCCACTGTTTGTGTCAGGATAAACGGAGCTTGCACGGACTGGCTTAACATCGAAAAAGGTGTAAGACAGGGATGTGTGGCTTCGCCATGACTGTTAAACTTATACATAGACGATTGTTTAAAAGATTTGAAAGAGAGTGCGTATGGATTGAAAATAAATGATTTGATCGTCAAATGCCTTCTTTACGCCGATGATAAAGTCATATTAGCGTCATCTGAAGAGGAGTTGCAGGCGATGGTTAATGTTATGCATGATGCCCTGTAAATCAAAGTGATGAAAATAAATGTAAGTAAAACGAAAGTAATGGTTGGTTTTTGAAAGAGAAAGCATGACAAACTGTGGAGTTTCGATTAAGGGAGAAAGAGTGGAACAAGTAAATGAATTTGTGTACTTGAGTTTAAAGTTTACGAGAGATAGAAAGTATGACAGTGACATTGAGCGAAGGGTGTTGGCAGGAAAACAAATGAATGGGACACTGCATAGCTTTATGAACAGCCAGAAAGTGTCAAAAAAGGCACGTCTGGCTGTGTATAGAGATGTGTTGGTTCCTACACTTATGTATGGTAGTGAATGTTGGGTTTGGCAAAAAAGCATGAAAATAGGATTAATGCTGCGGAGATGAGTAGTTTGAAAAGTATAGACGGAGTGACTCGGTTGGATAAAGTAAATAATAGTGAGATAAGAGAACGCTGTGGTGTAAAAGAAGATGTGGTTACAAAGATAGATAAAGGAATGTTTAGATGGTTTGGACACGTAGAAAAGATGGATGAAGGAAGATTGACGAAACAAATTTATAGGGCGAGTGTAAATGGACAAGTTGGTAGAGATCGACATCGGCGAAAATATCTCGATCAGATCAACATTGTTTTGAAGAAAGGTCAGGTCAAAAGTACCAACAACCGACGAGCATGCATGAGAGCCCTGATGAAAGTAGAGGAAGCAAAAGATGTGTGTAAGAACCGTAGCAAGTGGTCTCTGCCTACCCCTACGGGTAAAAGGCGTGACTATATGTATGTATAATCAATGTGTACTTCCTGTCCTCACCTATGGATCCCAAACATGGACACTTACACAGAAAAACATGGAAAATTATCAAAAGTACTAAGATCAATGAAAAGAGATATGTTACATGTAAAACTGATAGATAGAAAGAGAAACGACTGGATAAGAAATAAAACCACCGGTCATTCGAAATTCAAACGCATACTGAGCGAAGAAAAAAAAGGAACAGAATAATCATGGTTATACCACTAGTTACCATCAACGTAACATATCAACGTTTCAATGCGTTTTCGTGCCAATTAGTCGACCTAAGGAAGCGCCAGGTACTACGGCATATGTATTTTAATTCAAGTATCTCCCAAACTAATAGATTCCATTTTAAAACTTTTTTTAAAAAAATTAATAATTTTTTGCTTCTGTTTGTAAGTTAAATTTAAAATTAATTATGAGTAAAAAATAATTTTTAAAAACAAGCTTTTATTTTATTGCACTAAAAAGAATAAAATAAATTTTTCCTTTAAAATTTTTACTGTCAACTTAAAACGTCGTTACAGACACGTCTTGATGTGCCGTGCATGAATGTTAGGTCAACTGACGAAATTTGAGTGAGAGCAGTTACTTTAGAAATGAATTGTTTTAATTTTTGTTTAAAGGTAGCTCGCCTTGATTTGGATTTTTTTACCAACGTTCTTTATCAACTATGTATGCTAATGGAAATCTTTGTTTTGTGTTATTTTGGAAATAAAATATACATTAAGGTAAGTGATTTAAAAAAAAATAGTTATTTAATATACAAGAAAAAAAAAGTATTAGATTCTAGGTCGAGGTTGTGAAAAAACCGAGAGCTAAAATCTAATGTATAATGCACTATTTTTTTCTGTGACGGGAAAACGACGATTTAATATTGAAAAAATATTACAATACATTAGAGTCAGAAAATTATCAAATTGTTAAAAATCTATTAAAGTAATTAAATATCTGTAAATTCAATTTTGTGATTTGATTTAAAAATTGCGAACTTAGTGGTTAAGTAGTTATTTTATCTATATATATATATATATATATATATATATATATATATATATATATATATATATATATATATATATATATATATATAAAAGAAGGTATTCGTTGCTGACCAGTTAATAACTAAATAAATTTTAGTTATTGGGGACACAGCTAAATGAAAACTCATTTAAAAATATTTCAAGCTTTCGGAAATTTTATTTCCATCTTCAGGGAACTACAATATATTAATATTGAGGAGAAAAAAATTATTACATAATATTCTTTGTAAACATTAACAATAATTATTATCTACGGCAAGATGGTTGTTATTAATTAGAATAGTTAAACAGTGATGTATTGATGTTCATAATATATCGAAAAGAAAAATAATAACGATTGATTGTATAATATTAATGTTTAGAATATTCTCAAATGATAATGACTACAACTACTTACATCTTTGCTGAGGTCGATTACAATTTTGTTATAAAGTTTCATGATATACATATAGAATTATTGAAGGTACAGTTCAAAATATTTTGTCAAATATTGGTGCATGAAAGAGAAATGTAATTTGAATTGACAGATGACAGTGATGGAGGAATTATTTTACTTTGAACTCATCTTTGTCGATTAATGTTGATTGGTCTAATTTGTTATACTGGGTTGGTCATTTTGTAACGTAATTTTTAGATGAGTTAGCTTAGATTGTGTAAAAAATAGAACTACCACTACCTACTAGAGGAGAGTTGTTTATCAACCATTAGTAAAAAGGAGTAAATTTCACTTAAATGGTTAATATCGGTTTTCCTATTGATGAAATAAGGATT
Organism: Agelastica alni; assembly: GCA_950111635.1. Classification (NCBI taxonomy): domain Eukaryota; kingdom Metazoa; phylum Arthropoda; class Insecta; order Coleoptera; family Chrysomelidae; genus Agelastica; species Agelastica alni. The sequence continues at coordinate 3,095,641 of OX467714.1, forward strand.
TGCAAAAATGCGAGCTATTTTAAGAAATGATCTTTATAAATTAGGTTTTTTGGAATGAATTTTGGTTGATTCATAATTTATAATATGGTCTTTCATGCACCAATATTTTGACAAAATAATATATATTTTGAACTGTACCTTCAATAATTCTATATGTATATCATGAAACTTTATAACAAAATTGTAATCGACCTCAGCAAAGATGTAAGTAGTTGTATTCTAATTAATAACAACCATCTTGCCGTAGATAATAATTATTGTTAATGTTATAATGCCCGGGGCATTATGATCTCCCTTGCCCCCCCTAGCTACGCCACTGCCAGAAGTGCATCCAAAGGAAAACCCGAAGGGCAGATATCCAAGCAGCACTAAAAGCTCTGAAGTTAGCCCTAAATTATGTGATGTTTTAAATTTAAATAAATTTACTCAAATGAAAGATTCATAGAAATGTTTACTTTCGTTAATGTTTACAGAATAGTTTTTTTATGTATTAGTAGCAGAAAAAATAATTATTAGTGAATATATATTAATAAGTGAATAAGTGAATAGTATATTAACGTTCAAGCAGGTGTGAGTATTGATGTAGCTGCTCCGTAAACTTTTGATGATTTTGGGTAGAAATCCTCTGCCGAAAAACTTCATTTTTGCAAGTAATCTTGCTTATACTGTGCTCTACAAGTGGTTCTATTTGCACCCCAGTTTGATCAACGGATAATTAGTTATCATATCATAATTGAAACTCATTAAAACTGTCAGTGATAAAAGAAGTGAGCAATAAAAAGTCATTACCGATAAAAAAACTGAGGCCCGAATAAATCAAAACAATTCAATAAAAAGTTAACAGATTAAAGACGGCGCCTGCTATACCTGGCTGTTGCCAGATCTATTATTCTTCCATATAAATAATTATATTGGAAATGACAAAAAAGAAGATAACATGCAAATCTTGTGGAAATAATGTAACAAAGACCCAGAATAGCTTGCAATGCAATGGTGGCTGTGAGCGCTGGTTCCATAAGGAATGTACAAAGTTGTCTAATAAAGAATATGAAAAATATTGTGATAAAAAATCGCGTGATAAATGGATTTGTGATGAATGTATTGAATCTTCCTCCGGGAGTGGTTCTGAATCAGATGAAGTGGAAGATGGGCAAGTAACGTCACCAATTAATTCTACCAAGAAGAAAATTAAGTCAAATGAAAGGGAAATGGAGAAGTTCATATTGAAAAAATCGGACCCTTCTAATAGAGAAATGTTGCAATTCATGACAAAGAAATTTGCTGAGCTTGAGAAGTCTGTAATTTTCAACAGTGATGTCATGGATGACTTGCAAAAAACTCTGAAAAATTTAAATAGTGAAAACTCGAGACTCAAAAAGGAACAACTAGTGTTGAATAAGAGAATAAGCGATCTCGAGCACAAAGTCCTCGATATGCATAAAAAAATTACTCATGATGAAATGAAACAGAAGAGCTGTAATATTGTGGTTGTCGGGATAAATAGTGACAATGTACAGGGAGACATCAAAAAATCGTTTCAAAAGCTGAAATTTGAAATCCAAGATGAAGATTACAGGCTCCAAGTTCTGCCTAGCAAACTACCGAACAAACCCGTACTAGTTAAGTTCCATAGTGCTGAATTGAGACAAAGAGCCCTTGATCTGCATAAATCTAAGAAGAATTTGGATACTGAAGAATGTGGTATTACAGGAGAAAGAAGGATTATTTATTTCAATGAAGACTTACCAAAGGACACCAGGATATTATTTCAAAAAGCAAGAGAATTAAGAAGTCATATTTTTAGATATATATGGGTTAAAAATGGGAGGGTTTATGCAAGGAAGAATGAGGAGGGGGGGGAATTGATTAAAATAAATAATATTGTACAAATTGAGGAGATTAAACAAAAAATTATAAATGGCTCTTAAGAACATAAAAATTGGTCATGTTAATATTCGATCATTGTTTCCTAGTATTATGGATGTGAAAATGCTCTTAATGAAACATGGTCTGGATGTTCTGGGTATTACTGAAACATGGTTGAATGAAAACATATCTGATGCAGCAGTAAAAATTGACAACTATAATTTTATCAGACTGGATCGTGGCAATAATTGTCGTGGTGGGGGTACTGGTGTCTACATCAGGTCAACACTTAAGGCAAGGTTAGTGGCTGAATTTTCCCAATCTGAGGTGAATATTGAACAACTTTGGGTAGTAATTGATATTGCAAATAATAACTATTTGATTGGGACAGTCTACAGACCTCCAGGTGGTCAAGTATTGGATGCTAAAAATTCTCTAGAGCACTCAATTGCTTCAATGTTCCCCGATACAGATAATATTATATTAATGGGTGATCTCAACTTGAACTTAATGCAAGTGACACCAACAACAGACTTGCTCACAGATTTGTTGGATTTATTTAATATTACTCAAATAATAAAAGCCCCAACACGTATTACTAAAAACTGTAATACCTCATTAGATATCATAGCAGTTGGTGATATTGACTTGATTGATGGTGAAGCACAGCATGTCGACATGCATCAAGTCACAGATCACCAACTGGTGTTTTGTCAACTCAAAATAAAAATTCCTCAAAATAAAATCAAGTATATAATTTACAGAGACTTCAGTGCATTCAATCAGGTTGATTTCGAAATGGAATTACAAATGCAGAATTGGCAAGAAATATTTTTTACAGAGGATATTGACATAAAAGTTGATATATTAACTAATAATATTAAATCTGTTTTTGATCGTCATGCTCCGCTTAGGAAAGTAAGATCGACTAAACCGAGGGCTCCTTGGATGACTAATAATTTAAAGATCATGAAAAAACAAAGAAACAAATTACTTGCCAAGTACAAATCAACAAAAAACTTGGATAATTGGGAAGCATACAAGCGAGCAAGAAATGATTTCACCGCGGCAGTTAGGACTGAGAAGCAGAATTATTTGAATGAAATTCACAGAACTAAAAAGAATCGGAAAGATACCTGGAAAGCACTTGAATAGTTGAATATCCATTCTAAGAAATCTGATATATCATTACCACCCGACTTGAATGATGCTGAAGCTATCAATTGCCATTTCATTAACTCTGTCAATGCATTAGAGTGTCAAGTTAATGATGATCTTGTACAGTATTATAATACCCATAAAGTGAATTATAACCTAGACCACTGCAAAATTGAACCCTTTCGGGAGCATGACGTTCTGGAGGCTGTAGATAGTATCAAATCAAATACAGAAGGTTCTGATGGAATAACCCTCCATATGATAAAAATGTGCTGCCCCTGTTTATTGCCATTTATCGCTCACATATTCCATTGCTGCCTACTTGAGGGATATTTTCCTATAAATTGGAGAAATGCAGTTATTTTACCGTTACCAAAGGTCTCAAATCCTAAATGTCTGTCTGATCTGAGACCTATCAGTAGGCTTCCAGTGCTATCCAAGATGTTCGAAAGACTGATTTTCAATAAAATTTTACGTTTCCTCACAGAGAATGAACTATTTTCTGATTGCCAATCTGGTTTTAGGTCTGGGCATAGTACAATTACAGCATTAACTAAAGTATTAGATGATATATTTCAAGCAACTGATGGTAGCAATACATCATTACTGGTTACATTAGACTATAGTAAAGCTTTTGATACCCTGGGTCATAATCTATTATTGGCAAAACTAAATTATTACTGTTTATCTAAGGAAACCATAGGATTAATTGGAAGCTATCTCTCCAACCGATGTCAGTATGTTGTCCTAGAGGACACACTAGTTCAAGTGCAATGCCATTACCTCGAGGAGTTCCTCAGGGCTCAATACTAGGGCCGCTACTCTTTTTACTTTATACTATGGATCTAAAAGAACTTTCTGGTGACTGTTATATACATCAATTTGCTGATGATACTCAAGTGTATGCAAGTTTCAACGAAGATAATGCTGACATGGTCATTACAAAAATCAATTATACTCTTGATAAAATATTGAAATACTCCAATAAACATGGTTTAAAATTAAATCCCACTAAATCACAAATGATATGTTTTGGTAATAGCGATTATGCTACTGAAGAAGTAGTAATTAATGGTGTGAGTATTGAGCCCTGTAGAGCAATAAAAAATTTGGGACTATTCATTGATGATGATTTACGGTTCAAAACGCATATTAAGCATATAGTCCAGAAAAGCTATATGTCATTAGGAAATCTTTACCGCAACAGATCAATACTAAGCAAAGAACTGAAAAAACAGTTATGTGAATCACTAGTTTTGAGCCACTCAAATTATGGCGATATTATTTATGGACCATGTCTTGATATCCGAACTTCAACTAGAATTCAAAGAATTCAGAACTCATGTATTCGTTTCATCTGTTCACTAAGATTACGAGACCACGTAACTCCATTCAGAGCTGAACTAGGGTGGCTTGATATGCAGGATAGAAGGAAACTTTACCTTGCATGTTTTGTTCATAAAGTATTAGAAAAAGGAACTCCCTCGTATATTAGAAAAAAAATGTCATATAGGTCGGTTGTGCATGATGTAAACACCAGAAATAGAAACCTACTTGTAATACCCAGGCATAACACTGCTGCATTCAAAAGGTCATTTTCTCATTCTGCGGTAAAAATATTTAACTCCATACCAACTCCTATCAAGAACAAGTCATCTTATGGATTTAAAAGAGCCTTTAAGGAATACCTTATGGTTCTATAACAATTGTGTTTTATATGTTGTAATTATATTAACGTTCTCCCTTTGCGCATTCTTTGCATTGTTTACATGTTACATTTTAGTTATTTGAACATACCTGTTACTCTCGTGACTGTTGATTATAAAATATATATGTAGGCATTATACTGTATGAAATAATTTATTTGTAACTAGTACTCGGTTGAGTTGAGCAGTCTAACTAGACTTCGCCGAGGATGATTAAAATAAAGACATTTTATTATTATTATTATAATATTATAGGAACCTTATCTAAATGTTTGACTATTTTAAAACAGTAATATGGAGTTATTTAAATTGACTTTAACCAACAGATATATTTAGTTATTTATAACGCAAAAAAATACTGACAAGATTAACAAACAGTCGAAATATTTAGGCACACGACAAAGTAACAGTAGCCATTTTTGACTCATTGATTCATTTCGCGAGGTTTGTAGGTATGACGTCAGGGTAAAGGTCAATTTTTTCTACTGTAGCCTTCACGACCCCCCCATCCCTAAATTTTACAATCTACAATCTAGTGGCCTTAAAAACTTAAATTCGTAGTTCTATTTTAAAACTTTAATATTTACTGAGATAGTGTAGGTGCACATTATATTGTAAATGGTAAGAAATGCAGATATATCGTAGATTAATTAAAAGGTAAATTGCGTAAATAACATAAATTATTCGTGGTTCTATGGGTAACGTGCACGTGACGTTTCAGCTTAAAAGTGACAAGAGTGACAAACATTTGACGTCACAGTTTAAAGATTCTTCTCTTTTGAAAAGTGGCCTCGACTACAGATAACATAAACCCTACTTTTTATCACTTAAATATATATACTTAAATATATGTTCATGCCCCGGCCTGGGAAGAATAAGGTTCAACATATTTGGTTACACCAACCTAGAACCTACCGATTTTAAAAAAAATCTCACCCTATACAACCATAAACTTCGTGAGAAGGGCAGGATTGTGCGGTGAACTGCAATCTCTAGAGGTGAGCCACAATAGACCTACTAAAGGTCGCAGTGGGGGGGCGACCAAGCCCCACTCGCATGATACCTAACGTAACCTAACCATAACTTAAATAATAAAGTTTAGTCTAAGAAATCTCTTATAACACCACACCGTTAACCTAAATAAATGTCAAATAACTCACGATTAATTTAAAAAAAAAACGCTTAGAAAACCTTTTGAAAGATATGTCATTTGCACGACTCATCTCTAGCAGTGACGTCACCCTTTTGTCTGATATCAAGGAATTGCCAAGCGGTGTACGTCACCCATTTCAAAATTTTAATATCTACTCTGAGGTAGATGGTGAATACTTTACATTGTAAGTGGTAGTATACCTTCGAGAATAGTATATTCTTCAACAAGCGTATAATAATATCCATTATACGCGAGTAGAAAACTATACTTTCTCTACGACCATCGCAAAACATCACTATGACCATCTTATTGTCGTAATCGAATAGTTGAGATGACAGTTCACCAGAATGAACAATGCCCACTTATGAAAAATCTGTTCTATTGTAGCTTCCTCATTGGTCTCGGCCTGTTGGATCCTAAATATTAAAATTGGTGATTGGTTGTCAGCTGTTGAATAATTTGTCAAGATCTTGGTTATTGGTTGTCAGCTGTTGAATAATGTATCAGGATCCATCATATCGTTTGTCATACATACACATTAATTACATAAATGTGCAGATTGATATGATTTTCGTGATACAAATCCACGAAGAGCATTTACCAACTGCTGAGCTCAAAGGAACACAGAACTCACAACAAAACAATTTGATAATAACAAAAAACAAAAACAACCTTAAATTGTCCATAAAATTTTCATTTCGTTAAGTAAATAATTTTCCAACTCAGAATTTGCATCAGTCACTTTACCATTAGTTATACTGAATTTTCTATTCATTTTTGATGTCTGATTTTTGAGATTCTGCTAAATCAAACTGATTTGATTTTTCTGCTCTACCTAAATTGGTGAAGCAAATAAATCCTGCTTTATCTGGTATTTAGCAACTTGCTCCGTCAAACGAACGGTCTCTCATCAATTGCTTACAACAAACGAACAGTCGAATACTGCTCACATCAGTTTTGAGCAGCGCGAGTATGACAAATGAACAGGCCTTAAGGAATCATATCCATTCATCAATAGATAACGCATATACATATGTAATTGTAGAATCCAATGGTCGTAGAGAAATAATGTTAAACGTAAAAATCTTTGAAAATAAAAAATTACATTATTGGTCTACAATGGAGTTCTATAATATTTTTTTATTAACATTATGTGCCATTATTTTTTAAAAAGGTTTAAAAACCATAAAATTTTAATTTAATAGGTAAAAGTATTGTAATTTTTTAAAAATAATTATATAAGATTTCATGTTTTAGCATCACACACTGACAAACTCTGCTTATTATTCCGAGTGGGTGGAAATGAGTCCTACTTTAAAAAAAAATCTTTTATTTTTTATGACTATTTCACAGAAAGATCTGAAACTTCTCGCCGGCGGATATATAACCTTATCTATTGACACTTTGTTAAAGGTAAATAAATTTATATAAAAATTGTTAATAATTTTACATGCATATAGTCACGCCTTTTTCCTATAGAGGTAGGCATAGACCACTTCTTTCCACTTGCTACGGTTCTTACAGACCTTATCAAAATTATGGGTCTAAGTCCTTAGGAGCTCGATATTATCAAACTTTCCCCTACCACGCCCAAACAAACTACATAGGTTAGGTTAGGCTAAAACGGACCAGATGGCTCTTTTACGGACTCTGATAGGCAAACGTTAGAGACTCTCTTGCAGACCCACTTTCCCGGCAGTCTGCTTCTGAGGGACTAGGAGCAAATTCCGCTTTCAATGGGATTAACATCACGAGCCAAAAGGGAGGACTGGAGAAATGTTTCAAAACTGGTCACCCCAGCATTAATACAATGGGTGGTGAAATATTTCTCCCCATACAAGTCTCCAGGGGAGGATGGTGTTTTCTCTGCCCTAATTCAGAAGGGCAGCGAAATTTTAGTACATCTTCTGGTTAAACTATTCAGAGCAAGTTTAGCGTGGAGTTATATTCCGCTGGGCGAGAGTTGTTTACATACGTAAAACGGGCACGGTGAACCATTCCCTACCTAAATCCTTCCGGCCGATCAGCCTCACCTCATTTTTAATGAAAACCCTAAATAGAATTATTGATAGACATATTAGAGAGGGGAATCTTAGGAACATCCCTTAAACCCCCATCAATATGCCCACCAACCAGCAAATCTACGGATTTAGCACTACACAATCTAGTAGGAAAGATCGGCCATTCTCTTAAACATAAGAAAATTGCGCGAGCAGCTTTTTTAGATATAGAAGGAGCGTTCAATAACGCCCTACCACAGTCACTCTATATATCAATTAGGGATAGAGGAATCGACAGTCAAATCTGTAACTGGATCAAAAGCATGATTGAAAACCGATATGTAATATCATCACTGCATGGAGAGTTGGTTGGGCTCACTAGTCACTCCTAGTCAACTCTCTGCTGAGCGAGCTTTCCATGCAGGGAATAGATTTTCCATGCTATGCGGATGATCTGGTTATAAAAGTTAGAGGGAAATTTGAAGCGACGATCTCAAACATTCTCTAAGAAGTCCCCAACATAGTATACAGATGGTGCGAGATAAAACAAATGTCTGTCAACCCCCGGAAAGCTGTAATTATTTCTTTTACAAAAAGAAAAAAGCTAGATAAGTTTCGGCAGCCTGTCCTATACGGAGAGAGCATTCCATTTGCAGCGAAAGTGAAATACCTGGGGGTAGTTCTGGATAAAAGGCTCACATGTGAGGGGTCTTCTAAGAAGACACCGCAACCTACTCTCCCCTCTAGTTCTAGACAGGGCTGAGTTTAGAGTTCTAAAGGCCTCGGGGCAACATAAAAGTGAAGGCCCCCTGGCCCCAAATTATTTTCCAAATAAAATGAACAATTTTTTTCAGTCGAGTTTTTCCATAAATAATTTATTGTGAAAGTTATTTACTAGTGTTTACTAATCTGACTTGAAAGATTTTTTTCCGAAGTCTCTATTGTGGGGGCCCCTCTTTTGTGAAGGCTTCGGGGCCGTAACCCCAGATGCACTCCCTTAAATACAGCACTGAGTTTAGAGCTGTCTTTATAAAATACTGCGCACTGAGGTTTAACTAGGTTCTTGGCCCAAACTTCTCTGGATCGTATTTCCAGAGATAGGTCGCCTTCGAACGTAGGGGTAGGTTTAGTAAAGTCGGTATTTTTGGTACACAGGTCGTATACTGGGAAGTATAGCCGGAGTGACTCGGTTGGATAAACTAAAAAATAGTGAGATAAGAGAACGCTGTGGTGTAAAAGAAGATGTGGTTGCAAAGATAGATAAAGGAATGTTTAGATAGTTTGGATAAGTAGAAAGGATAGATGAAGGACGAAACAAATTTATAAGGCGAGTGTGAATGGACAAGTCGGTAGACTTCTCGATCAGATGAACATTGTTTTGAAGAAAGGCCAGGTCATGAGTACCAACAACCGACGAGCATGTATGAGACCACTGATGAAAGTAGAGGAAGCAAAATATGTGTGTAAGAATTGTAGCAAGTGAAAGGAAGTGGTCTATACCTATTCTCTTAGAATTCTAGAGTGATCATAGTGCGTTTTGGTTCATGGGGACACAGCATTGAGTCTGAGAGCCGCGCAATCTTTCCTAAACAGATCTACTGGTAGTAAATGTAGAATCTTTTCTAGTGCTTTTCTTGGGGTGGTCCATAGACAGCCTGTGATCAGCAGGCATAAACAAACTGCTTAAAAAATATAATCGTGCAGTTTAATTGGATATACTCCAAGAATTAAATGCCAGAGCCCTTGAGCTTGCTCTCTTAGCAAGCATTTTTGTATAAGGTGAATTACGTCAAACTGACATAAAATGAGTTTCTAGATTTTGCAGTGTTTTTCATTGCAGATCGTTTCTGAGCACTATGTATAACTATTTTATTAAATTATCATCCTACAACTATCTACGATTATCTACATCTCATTCACTGACAAAAAATATGACATGCAAAGTTTTTTACGTTTTTTATAAAATTGTTATACATATATAATTAATTATTGAAAAAAGTTTTGGAAAAATTAGATTTCATTATCTAAAAGTAAGTTTAATTAGTACCCTTGGTACACGCTTTTCTATAGCTACAATTACACTTTATTTTAATATAGGCAACTTTTATTACACTTCTACTTTTCACAAAATGTGAAATATAGGAGCAAAATGTATTGAGAAAGAATTAGAATATGTAATTTTTTCAATTCTCAAATAATTTTATAAATAATTTTTTAGAAAATGTGCCATCATAGTAGAAATTTTAAAACGCTTAAAATATCTCGTTCAACACAATTAGTAAAAATATTTTTTTTTACAGATTTTAAAATCTTCCGTGTCCTATTATACAGTCCTAAATCAAATGAATGACAACAAAGAGTAAAAAAATAAATAGAATATTTATAAAATATATTGTTATATAAAAAAAAAATTGTAGCAGAGGATATTTGCACTAATAAAAGTTTGCAGCATAAAAATATTTTTTAAAAAATATATAATGTGACAGACCCATAATAGACTTGCGCAATTGCATATGTCATTTATGGCGGGAAATTTAAATTTTCCATTAACCGATGTTCTTTAAATAAGTAAGATAAGTAATTTAAAATATAATTATTTCCGATAAAGGCAGCTTTTGTTACAAAAAGATCTAAAAATTGTTTGAGGTTATTTAAATGTCAAAAGTATTACAGAATTGCCACTTGTCAAATATATCCTATGTACCTATAGGTTAAACAGATTTTAATTTTAGGGTAATAGTTACATTAATTATTGCTTTAAAATATTATTTTGCTTTAGTATTTGTATTTATTATTTTTTTGAAAAAGCATTGCCTATATAATTTTAAAAAACGTTTACAAAAGATGTATAAACAATTTTCAGATTTTATTGTTCCCAAATCAAATAAAAAGAATTATCAACAAATACTAATTGAATTGCACAAAGAAACTAAATAATATTCATTACAATTAAATAAAGTTTTTTTAATCGCAAATGAAAAACAATGTTGTGATTGGGCGTACTTCGCCATTTTGAAAACAGTATGTGCCGTCATCTATTAGCAGTCGATAGCATTAGAGGATTAAATGCGTTACGGTGTCGAATGAACGAGCTTCTGCGCATGAAATAATCACCGACTAACGTCAGGAAATCTGGTTTACCAAAAAGGTTGAGGACAAAATTATCTTCTGTTGTATGCAACTTCTAACAACGACATCGACTAGTTCTCGTATTCGGGTCCCGCCATTTCTGTATGTTGAGCTACGCTATCAGTTCAATTAATCGTGTTTGACATTTTTAAACAAATATTTTTACAAATCGTTCTTTAAAGATTGTAAGTTTGTTAGTTAATTCTTAGCTATAACCTAGTATTAAGTTGATCTACTGTTTTTGCGTTAAATGACACCGGGATGTCACTTTTAATGCATAAGTTGTCCAATGGATTTACCGAATAGCAATACTGCTTTTGAAAATGGAAATAGGTAAAAAAACGTTTTGCGTTACAAAAATCACTTTGTTAATTTACCTTAATTTACAGAGATGCTCAGTAATTATGAGCCAAACAGAGAAAACGGCGTAGACAAAACAATGGAAGTAGATCGTCAATCAAACGGTAAATGTTGATTAAAATAGGGTTTATAACCTTAAAAGTTTTTGACTAAATTTATTTTCAGAAGAGAAATCTGTTTCTCCAGTTAACAAAGTATACGAAGAGAGCACAGAAATTTCAGGTGAAGCTTAATAAGATTGTATTTTATCATTACTTAATTTTTTGTTTTTAGAATCCAAAGCTAGTGAAACAGACCAAGAAAATAAGGGAGGTTAGTACTTTTATTAGTGTTTAAATTATTAAGAGAACTTTATTTTGAACTGATTTTGATACAATTTAAAAGAAAGAATATGAATTTTCCAACTAAGTAATTAAAAAGTATGTTTACAAAACTAATCCATGTTTTCTTTTAATGAAATTCCAGAAAGTAATAAATTATAATACATAAAAGTTATTTAACACATTTAAATTATGCTTCTGATTCTATGGGCTTAAAGCAACATGATTAAGTTAGCTTTTCGATAAGTTTGTTTTCTTAAATGATAGCTAAAACTTAACAAATATTTATTGCTTCAAGCTAATTAAAATCTAAACGTTTTTTTCAAAGTATTTGCATTAATTAATTTGTTAGTGTCAAATAATCTTTAAAAATACATCAGTTAATTGAACTTCTCTAATCAGATTTTGAAGTGATGAGTGAATATATTCCTATAAAGTTAAATATCTAATTCTAAAAAATTTCAAAACTATTCCAGAAAAAACAATATCTTTACTCTCCACACTAAAGATTTGTAATTAAAAAAAAATATAAAAGTAAGGTGATTCTTGAATCTTTTATCTACTTTAAAATTATTGGAATGTAACTATCGTTATGCAATTTGTATTTATTTGTTTCTTATTAGGTAATTTAAATTATTCTTTTAATTTTTACGATTAATTTCTGATTTTTTATTTATTGTTTCTTAGAAACTACCACCACCCTTGACAATGAAAGTGATGAAGAGTGTGAAGAGGAAGAAGAAAAATTGTTGTTAAGTCCGGCACACAGTTATGAAGGTGCTGAACCGTTAAGCCCTGTAAATAGAGATTTGCTAGATAGTGATTGTGAAGGAGAAAAAGAAGAATTGGATAAATCACTAATAAAAGATATCGGTAAAGAAGAGGATGTATCCGATAAATTAACTGCAGAAGCTGTTAAAAAACCGAGCGAAGTAACAGAAACTGAAAATGATGAAAAAAGTAGCTTCGATAAAGAAAATTTAGAAAATCAATTGAACGTTTCGGCAGCAACAAATATAAATAATGTGGAACATTCACAACAGTCAGATCAAGACAAACTTAAAGATGATATATCTGAGAAAAATATTAATCAAGATGATCAGAACAAAAATAAAACTGAAAAAGTTGATATTAACAACCAAGAAAATAAAAATGATGAAAATAAAGATGAAGATAATGAAAATAAACAGTCTGCTAATGCTCAAACTTTACAAGATCCACAGGATAATAAAAGTTATGATGTAATTGAAAATGATAAATCTGTAACCGATACTAAAGATAAAGATGTAACAGCAGAAGAATTTAAGGACTCGGCAGAAAAAGATAAAGTTGATTGTGAAAAGCAGCAAAATGATCTAAAAAGTTGCAATGAAGAAAAAGCTGTTGAAGATTCTGATTGCATAAAAGATAAAGTTGAATCTTTTGAATCTAACATTAGTGAAGCTAAAAATGATATAAAAGAAATACAATCTACAAAAATAGAGGAAAATATAAATAATGAAAGTAGCGGAGAGGAAAGTAAAAACAATATGCAAATTGATGATGCAGAATTGAAAGAACCAGATGGTCAGTATATTACATTGTTACATTCTTATTGAGAAAAAAAAAGCTATCAAATATTTTTTATTTCCATTCTTTATTTCAAAATTACTTATTACATGCTCCTTTTTGACTAGAGCATTTTAATTTACTAGACAAATTGGAAAATATAAAATATGAAAAATAAAAAAAAAAAATTGTATTAACTGATTAACTAAAAACCTAAATATTTCTGTCTAGGTGAAGACGAAATAGACATGGACGAAGATTTTGATCCATCCCTTCTAATGCCAGAACTTTCTATGGAAGTTGACGAAGTTCCAGTCATAACAAATAGTGGTAAGAGATTTTTTTTAATGTATAATTTTTTTAAGCGTTAAAATGGTTTATTAATACGCTTATATTAGTTTCATGTGTATGTTTGTTTGTTTGTAACTGACTCTTTCGCCTTGATTTTGCCCTGCTTTAAGCGATTAGATTTAATTTAAACTTCGCACACTTGTCAAAGACTGACGACAATGCAATGATTCAATCAAAATATCCAATTATCCTGATTATTTTCGCCAGGATTCATAAATTTCTTCAGGGATCCTTTGCATGAGAGTAAGAGATATACTGGTGAGAAGCATGCCGAGGGATGAATGGCAAGAGGGTCAGTAAAAAATCTAACTAAAAAGCGAAAAATAAATTATAGTTTAATAAAACTAAAAAACATGCTTTTAGAGTCAATCAAACCAAAAAGTAAAACATAATTCTTAACATATGAATAAAATTACTGACGAGAAAATTAATGACACTGTTCTAAAAGCATGGGGTGCTTTGTATGACATTTTTAAATTATTTCGGTACGTGTCTCAAATAGTTTAATTGGTAGAGCTCTTAGCGCATAATCAATAGATCTGGGTTCGGTTCCCAGTCTGAGCCGTCCAAATTATTTTTTTGTTTACCGAAAATTACTCACTGAGGAGGTTTTCTTTTATCCTTTCTTTCCTCATTTTCCTAATAAGCTCGAATTTGTCACCAGTTTCATTCCGAAACGCAGAGTTAGTTTAAAAATGTCGTACAAAGCACCCCAAGTTTTTAGAACAGTGTCATTAATTTTCTCGTCAGTAATTTTATTCTTATGTTAAGAATTATTATTAACTTTTTAGTTTGATTAACTCTAAAAGAATATTTTTTAGTTTTTTTAAACTATGTATAAATTATTTTAATTTGTAGTAGAGTCATTATGAATAAAAATGGGGAATAATGCTAAACGAGATCACCAGAGAATGAACTTTTGTCATTATCGCTCCAATATTAAAATGTTTTCTAATTTAAGTTTAATTACCGGTTTTTCCATAATTTATTATAAAAATCCAAAAAACAATTAAAAATTAATGATTGGTTTAAAGTAATTGTACATTTTTTTGGTTTTGGAGGCAAAAAGTGTATTCATGTTTTTAGTGTCGAAAAAAATAATGAATTCAATGCCCAAAATAAAGAATTATTAGAAAATAGCGGATGGAAACTTTTTATTCCAGTGAGATTGGTACAGAAAAATGTATGCAAATATATATGTTATTAAATTAATTAATACAAAAATAATAATAATTGTTAATTTCCATTACATACATAAATACATATATCACGCCTTTTTTCCGTAGTGGTAGGGCAGAGACCACTTCTTTCCACCTGCTAAGGTTCTTGCACTCGTCTATTGTTTCTATTTTCATCAGGATGTTCATACATGTTCGTCGATCACTGGTACTTTTGACCTGGTCTTTCCTTAAAACAATTTCGATCTAATCGAGATACAATCATCTAGGTCGACCTTTACTGACTTGCCCATTCACACTCGCATTATAAATTTGTTTCTTCAATTATTTTTCTTTATATCCAAACCATCTATCTTTGTTACATCTTCTTTCTCATCATCTCGTTCCTTTATTACACTATTCCTCACTTTATCCATTAGAGTCACTAATGAAACTAAGAAGATGATATGGGATGCCTTCTTTACGCCGATGATCAAGTCATATTAGCGTTATCTGTAGAGGAGTTGCAGGCGATGGTTAATGTTATGCATGATGCCCTGAAAATCAAAGGTTAAAAAATAAATGTAAGCACAACGAAAGTAATGGTTTTTGAAAGAGAAGAAAGCATGACAAACTGTGGAATTTCGATTGAGGGAGAAAGAGTGGAACAAGTAAATGAATTTGTGTACTTGGGTTTAAAGTTTACGAGAGATGGAAAGTATGACAGTGACGTTGAGCAAAAGGTGTTGGCAGGAAAACAAATGAATGGGGCACTGCATAGCTTTATGAATAGCCAGAAAGTGTCAAAAAAGGCACGTCTGGCGGTGCATAGAGGTGTGTTGGTTCCTACACTTATGTATGGTAGTGAATGTTGGGTTTGGCAGAAGAAGCATATTAATAGGATTAATGCTGCGGAGATGAGTAGTCTGAGAAGTATAGCTGGAGTGACTCGGTTGGATAAAGTAAAAAATAGTGAGATATGGTAAAGCTGTGGTGTAAAAGAAGATGTGGTTACAAAGATATATAAAGAAATGCTTCGATGGTTTGGAGATGTAGAAAGGATGGATAAAATAAGATTGACGAACGAAATTTAAAAGGCGAGTGTGAATGGACAAGTCAGTAGAGGTCGACCTCGGAGAACATATCTCGATTAGATCAACATTGTTTTGAAGAAAGGCCAGGTCAAGAGTACCAGCAACCGACAAGCATGTATGAGAGCACTGATGAAAGTAGAGGAAGCAAAAGATGTGTGTAAGAACCGTAGCAAGTGGAAGGAAGTGGTCTACCCCTAAAATTTTTTAAATAAACAAAAAAATTAAAAAAAAAACTATGCATACAGATTTACACATGCTTACAAAGAAATACACATAGTATAGTATTTCTAATCCCAATTGGAACTGCACAAAAAGTTTCAAGAACGAATTCTCTTTTCAGTTGCCTCCTTGACATAGGCGTCCGTATATTATTTTTCATTGGTATTTTTTCAGTTACTTATTTTTACAATTATAGCAATTTATCACCCCCATGTAAAAGTAGACACGTTATCCCAACTGAATTTTTGCACCTTGAGTAATTATGAAAAACTTCAAAATATAAGGTAGTTGATTGCTGAGTCAAGAACTCTAAAATACTCCGAATACTCGTGAAAAATATATTTACAAAAAAATTGAGGTCAACAAAATTGGGCTAGAAAGATCAAAATTCTTCTTCGCTATATTCGGATGAGATGGAATCATCATCGAGTTAAATAACGATCAGATTTATGGATGGAACCTTGCACATAATATTTGTTCTCTTATTTTATAACGTAGGCCACACAGTTCTTTCACACATCACTATTACCGACTTCATTCACCACTCGCCTTATATTGTCAAGAATCACAGCATTCAAGGTCGGTGACTGATAACATTTCCACAAGCTTTCTTTCATTGTGGCTCAAACCATTTCAATTGGATTGAACACACAATAGTATGGGGACAAATGGAAGAGAATATGATCACGTGTTTCACACATCGAATCAATAATATTCTCCTTTTTGAAATCACGTTGTTTTATGGCCGCCAGTAATACCTTTTTCGTTGGAATATTTTTGGGTAATTCCATGTCATGATTTCGCATGAAATCAACATTAGCTGCTTTTTTTGTTCCATTGTTTGGTATTTTAGTCAATAACCGAGATTGATACGAAGCGTTCATAACAATAACAGAGTGTAGAGGAATATTTGGAAAGAGCTTCTCACTGAACCAGGTTTCCAATAAACCCGCAGTCATATCAGCAGACGAAATATTCTTGTCGGTGTTAAACAATGCGAGTCGATTCCATTGTGACCATCCGATTGTTCAATTTTTTATATTTGAAACCATAAGACAATAAAACACCTCGTAGAGTTTTTAAACATTTGTAATCGGGATAGTCGAGTAATTTATAACAAATCATTTCCAAGGTTGGTACTTCATCTTTTTGGTATATATCATAAATTATTCGCCGAATCACATCTTTTGTAGCATTATCAACGTTTGCGAATTTTTTATATCTTTGTTTTCGCTTCATTGAGTGGTCAATGACATCCTCTGTTTTAATGACCCGAAGAATATTTGAACGAGTTAGTTTCGATAACTCCGATAACTCATACATTCTTTTTACAATTTCATTCCATAAAGTGTGACAGTTTTTCTTCTTCAAGCATTTATGAATATTTAAAATTACTTGAACATCCAAATCCTTATTTTCAAATTCCGGGTTCCTGTCGATTGACACAAATTCCTCACACGTAATGTTATTATTTGTTTCGAAAACAATATTTATAAAAAAATTTTCAATGGATAATTTACCTAGCCTTACCATCACACACACGGCACTGATTAAGAAATATTGTGAACTGGCGAGAAATCAAATCATTCCATTCGGCTTCAGATAGCAGGTGTCCAGTCCATTTATTCTTCAAATATATTTGATAGCGCCTTTACTAATAATCTGGGCGACTAGGGCCACACGACAGAACTTTTTTATGATTGTACCAAGAACGCTTTAAAATTAAAATTTTATATTTGTTTATATTACTTTGTATCCATTTAAATATAAATAAAATAAAAAGAAACCGAGCGAGCCTTACAGTAGTCGTATATGACATCTCACCTTAGTAATAAGCATTTTTAAAATTATATTCTAAAAAAAATGGGTCAGGTATTATTTGAAATGATTTTTCATAACAAACAATAATTCTTTTTAATGAAATTGTATTTTATTTAATTGACACTGACAGTGACAGAAATCAACCTCAAAATGGCCAAATGATGGCCAACTCTAACCGCGCGCTCATTCGTCAAATCAAATGTTACTGTTACACATTTCACGAAATGACCCCCACAAATTGCGGGTAAGCGAAAGGAAAGATGTTACACATGCAAGAAAGCGAGAGCAAAGATGTTACACATCAACAATGTTATGGTACTTACATTAATTTTATTGCCAATATATGAGGATACATTTCTGATGCTTACCCTTCTGTTGCAATTAAAGATTAATATGATAATAATATATTAGTAAACGTAAAAGTCTCTGAATCACTATCGTCACTTGATAAAC
Source organism: Agelastica alni (assembly GCA_950111635.1). NCBI lineage: Eukaryota > Metazoa > Arthropoda > Insecta > Coleoptera > Chrysomelidae > Agelastica > Agelastica alni. Next base: position 3,113,976 of record OX467714.1, read on the forward strand.
CATTATTTATTGAAATTAATAATGGTGGCACTGTATCGACATCCAAGATTTTGTCCAGATTCCATATGTTTGCTTCTTCTTTTAATACATGATCAATACCTTCTTATTGTTTCACTTAAGCTAAAGACAATTAGCAAAAACAATAAGTAAATGTTTTGTCTTGGCAATTTGGCTTGTATGAAATGTTTCCACTGAAATATTTCATCTACACATACGGTAAAATTATACTATGCATGGTGCCCTGAAAATCAAAGGGATCAAAATAAATGTAAGCAAAATGCAAGTAATGGTTTTTGAAAGAAAAGAAAAGCATAACAAACTGTACAGTTCTGATTAAAGAAGAAAGAGTGGAACAAGTAAGTAAGTAACAAGTAAGTTTGTACACTTGGGTTTAAAGTTTACGAGGGATGGAAAGTATGACAGTGACATTGAGCGAAGGAAGTTGACAGGAAAACAAATGAATGAAACGCTGCATAGCTTTATGAACAGCCAGAAAGTGTCAAAAAAGGC